>CM073777.1:78492880-78564129 GCA_037158775.1 Hetaerina titia | reverse complement strand
TATATTATTTATATTAATACCAATTTTTTTATTAGATTGGGTGAAATTAATTTGACTTATAATTAATGAATGGATTCAGTTCTCCAAGAATGCGCTCTGTGTGCTTTAAATAGAAAAAAGAAATTGAGAGTACAAGGCGGAATGGAATATGAGAATCCTGAGTCAGCGGATGCCCCTCCCCTGACCACCTTGTACCTTCCAGGGGTACCATTCCCACATCCACTCCCCGTTGAATACACTTTCCCTCACACGTATCCCGCGAAGCTCGCTTATAAATGGAACTCCGCTGCTGCCGCCATCGATTCGGTTTCCCTTCCAGGATGTTGGGTGGCGGCCAGGGAGGCTATTTATGTCTACGGAGGAGCGGAACGCATTAGGAAGATCCATGAACACCACATGCATTAAGGTTGAAAGAAGAAATTATCCAATTATGTAATTATATATTTAGTTACGCTGCCGTTTCAAATTTATTAAACCTTTTGTCTTAAATTTGAGATAAATATTCTCTGCGCGATTTTAATAGAAGAAGATTTTACTTTTTTCTGCATGCTCTAGATTAATTAGTTCATGATAAAGGGTAGTGTTGGCCACTTTTTGTTAAGTTTTCGTTTGTACTGGAGGGTTGGCCATAGATATTGACGCTGTCCTAACATTAAATTCAATAACGATTATCCCATAGGTAAAGTATCGAAATTCAGTGCTAGACAATGTAATTCCGGGTAATAAAAGCCAAAAATGAATTAAGTCCAGGAAATTTTTGACTAAAATAATTGATGCCCTTAATTTTTAATTCTTGATTATGTAATTGTAAGTGAAGCCATGAATTTCATGATTAATATTTTTTATACAACCACTTTGGTTTACGAAAGGTAAACCTGTAGAAACATAAGTTGATGTAAGAGGAACAACATTTTAAAATTGGGATATCACAAAAAAATAATGGTACATTCTTTAGCTGAAAAAAACCCCACGCAAGCAACAATACAGCAGGGTACAAACTATGAATACGTATTATTTTGCATTACATATCCCTCACCCTGGATTTGTTTCAAGCGATTGCTATCCTGCATTGAAGAGTCGCATTAATTAGTTGAACTGGTTGGAGAGAAAAGTTGCCTGTTTCGTCAAGAGTCCAGTCCTGTTATGAACGCTAAGAAAGTACTGGAAACGTCAGTCGATTGTGGCCGCAAAGCCTCAAATATTAGCCGCTGGAAGCACAAAAAAACACGAAAGACTTAACATGCTGGATGATTCGATAATTATTCAATTAAATAGAGACCTAATATACATTTCTCGTGCTCTAAGTTGTATTTTAGTGAATTGTGATAACCTAGATGTGTATTTGACTGTCGTTAGCTAAAATCCTTAATATATATTGACTTCGATTTGCCTAAAATAAATATATTTTTGAGAGACTCATTTGACGGATGTCGCAAAAAGCGAAATGATCTAAATTCCGCTACAAAAAATCCTTGATATCATTGCGATATTTCACGGATAGAAATGGTTCCCGCTGCGCGCATAGTGTTTCGTCGTATTCGCGCGAATTAATTTGGGCCATAAATACTGTCGGGGGACGGCAGGCTCATTTAAAATTCGGAGAGCAGGGAAAACGCAGAGAGAAGGAGAAATTTCGGGGGGAAAGAAATTCATGACGATTAAAATCGGAGCGTTGATGCATGGATTATAGTGTAGGTAATGTTTTTCGGCACGATTAAACAAGAGAAAGCAAAGCGTTTTGGTTTTTCCGACGGGAGAGGAGATGGAAGGGGATAACCGGGCAGGGGGGGGAAAGGTGGGCTGAAGAAAGAGAGATGTCAAGATACTGCCAGGGGAACGATGAGCACATGGATTTCAGTGACGAGAAATTCATTCATGGCATTATTAATTTTGCCTCATGTGTATAATCTCGGTTATATAACGTAGATTTTTCGGAATATGCGTTTGCTATGAAAATTCATTTAAAATAAGGAAATACAGACTGACAGTAACAGATTATATTTTCCCACCGATATCGCTATGCAAAATAGTTTATCTAATGTCTCAAGAATAGCTTTTAGGACTTGATAGTGATTTAGTGGACTCAGTGCGGCCGCTAAAGTAGCATGATCGGTGTGATAATTCTAACTAGTATTATTTCACCCTGGTTGACCCGACAACTCACCTTTTCATATAATTGATTTTTTTAAATGAATGTTTTTAAAAAAGCGATTACGATTTTTTTCTCTCTTTCGGAGAGAACATTGTTTTCCGGCACCTGCCTTTGCAACTAAAAAAAATATTTATTTTGGATATAAAGTGCTTAAAAATAATTGTTGATATGCGTTCAGAATTCCATGTGATAAATAATGGATGGGTAACGATTTTGAATGCGTGAGTTACTTTGTGTTGTTCAATTAGGTATGTTCGTTTGATGGTACATGAAATATAATAATTGGCAATTTTGTATACACTGAATGATCGAGGGTAGGCTAAAAACTAATGCGCACATGCTTGTAGATCACAAACAAAATGACCTTCAGAAACGCTTCTGGTCGCATGGGGAAGTATAATTCACCCTCAACACGCAACATCCATTCTATTTTGAGAAGCGGAAGTATGGAGACGTGTTCTAAAGCTATGTCAACGCTTGTTACACAGCGTGCTGTTATCGAATTTTTGCCTTTACCTCATCGTCTGAGGTGTAATGATTACCCTTAAGGTGTCTCTTGAGTTGAGGAAAAATATAAAAATCGCAAGGCGCAAGATCGGGAGAATAAGGAGTGTTTTGTTTGTTCTCGTCAGTGAGACGGCGCGGTGCCAATCCTGCACAGATGATTTTACGATATCCCAATTGTTCAATAATGAAGCCGGCATGTTCCTTTGAAATTCCAATATGGTTTGTGATACACTTTGGAGTGATTTGTCAGTCATTTTGAATCAAATGTTTGACGAGTTTGCGATCCTTATCGTCTGTAGTAGTGATCGGATGTCCTCTGCGTGTTTAATCAACATTTATGTCTTTTCTAGGCTCACATCCATAAATTTTACTACTAATCAATTAAAAGTAGATCTACCAACAGCTACATCACCATACACAGCCTTTAAACGACGATGAATATCAGTAGGAGTGACTGTTTCAGCAGCTAAAAATTCGGTAACAGCACGTTATTTAACTCGCGTTGGCATAGCACTAGAACACGTCTCCATACTTCCGCTTCTCAAAATACACTGGATGAATATAACGACCTCAAAACTGCGCATGCGTGTTGAGGGGGAATGTTACTTCCACATACCACCAAGAGTGCTTCTGAAGGTTATATTGTTTTAGTTTACAAAAATGTCGCATTAGGTTTCAGCCTATCCTCGTATCTTTGTTGTTGCTATTTGGGGGAGGCGGCCGACGGTAGAGGTCATTTGGGAAGAGATTGCCAGAAAAGATTAATTGGTATTACGGAAATGGTAAGACATTCAAGGAATGGAGGTAGAAGGGTGAGAGAAACCCCGCGTCGGTATTATCCTGCTCTTAACGAAAGGCACCAAGGGATCACTCACAATTTAACGTCCCATCCGACGGACGGCGTACTCAATAATAATTCTCTCCCCAAAAGGCCTCAAGTAAACGTCTGAATACCACTGAAAAATCCGAGATTTGAACTCGGGCCCTTGGGGTGGGATGCCAAAAATTAGCATCCGCAAGACCCAGATTTTTATGCTGTACTCCTTTGTCGTTTTATTGGAATTAGCAGGGAATAGAATTTGCAAGTGAAATTTTAAATGCGTATTAAATTCAATCTAATCAGTAGAATTCAACCCAATATTATACCCCAAATCCCTCATGAAATAAACAATCTCTGAGTTCGAAGAGCAAATAAACATGCATAACCGTAATTTGAATTTACGCGCCAGCTTAGAGGTTCTCATCTCGTCTGGTTGCAGTGGAATCGACTATCGCGCAGTGCAGACAGGCAGAGTGCATCTACAAGGCATTTATTGGAAAAGAAAGGGGAGCTAAAAAACGAGGAGTTAAAAGTGAGGAATGGAGGGTGGAGGGATGAAAGGAGGTATGCTGAGACTGTTTGGGGATAATAAAAGAAACGAGGATTCGCGGATGAACAAGAAACAGCGGGGGAGGGAGAGAGGGGAAGCGGGAGGAATGAGTTCAGAATGGGTGAGCGAGAGGGGGTGGGTGGGGAGAAAGAAGTCAGAGAGGAGAGCGATAAATTGGGAGAGTCCATCATTTATTAATGCATACGAGGAAACTCCCGCTTTCCGGGTATCTCGTGGGTGACCTTAGGTAGGATGGGGTGGAATTTGTAAACCCTTTCGGAAAAAGGCGCGCATTTCAGCCCCTTTCCGCGAGGTCAAATGGTGAAGGTTTCTCTCGGATCTCAATACTTAAAAACAGGGTAAGACCCTTTCCTACTCCTTACGCCTTTCGTGAGGGTTTTCCTTGATTCATCATCAAATGAATAACTTCGACCATTTGTTAAGTGCCGTTTCTATGAACAAATCCAGCGTTTGCGTGAATAATTATAGTTGAGCTAAAGAAAATAATAGCACGTTCCAAGTACGTCGTGGTAGAGGGCGTATTTTTTTGAGAAATTTAGTTGAGCCAATCTCAAATTTACCCATAAATTAAAGAATAACCTTTTTGAACTGAAACAAAATTCACAAACTACTTTTGTAGACAAAAAATATTTCTATGTCACTTAGAATTTTACTTTCAAGCGCGATAGGAGAATATAATGGTCCGAAGAGCCCTTCTCTTAAGATGGAATTTTGCATGCAGGCTGTTTTGGATCATTTATGCTGTTAATTTGAGACAGCATTTCACCTAAACTGGTAGCTTTTACTCAATCAATACAAAACCTATCAAATACGTGAAGTAATTCTCACACTAATATAACCCTAGGAATGATGAGTCTTGGGACTGATTTGATTTACACATCACTCTTTGTACTATTCAGAAAAAATCTCCATGCCTGTAAATTTAGCTCTGTTAAAATTTGTCATGAGTTATTGCGATATTTGTCTTTATTCATGCACATTACTTTAAGAGGAACATGAATACATTGTGTTGCCTACGCAGGCTAGTCGAAATAAACACAGAAATACTCGAACATTATCATGTTCACGATTGTAATTTGGCTTGAAAAAGTCAAAATGGGCATCTTATGGTGCTATTCTTGAGCAGACAAAGAAGAAAAATTTTTCTCGAATGATATTAAAATGGTTTTCTCCAGAAAACTCCTTTCAGTTTTATTCGTCGCTGAGTAAATTCATTAAAAGTTGTTTTATTCGTACATTTTCCGCGTTTTTTATAAATTAAACATGGAGTGACCTTATATTTGAGGCACAAAATGTATGTTGGTTGTTAATTAATTTACGAATTCGATGATTTGACTGGAATTCTCAAAGATGTTTTTGATTTGATGAACTATTTAAAAATTTTTCACCCTGAGCTCCGGCATATAAAATTGCCCCAAGTCATGACCTTGCCGTTCTCATTAGAGGGCAATTTTCACATCAGGCTGTTCACAATACGAGTACATACAAATTTGATTTTTCCAATTATTGCAATTGAGCACCGACGTAGCTTAGGGCATACCTTATTTGTACAAATACAGTTTTCTTATTTTCCCTCAAGGTTTGGTTTTTACATGCTGTATTGAAAATTTTTATTTTTAAATGAACTGAAATAATCGGTTAAAACGGCAGGAAACTAGACTCAATATCCTGAATCTGTCATAGTGGGGATGTTAACTACAGCATGTCAAGAAGTATTGTGTTTTTGCTGTTTGTTTGTTCATTAAATTAATTCAATTACCATTTATCTCCAACCTGGGCCATAAATTTAACGTTAGAGGCTTAAATAATCCCTTGAAGTGAGATTATAATATCTCTCGTTATGTTAACAATTCTAATGTTAAGATATGCGTACTTCAGGAATAATACTGTAGGTTTTTCTAAAAATTAAAGTCTTTGTAGTAGTCCCAAGGATTATTATACCAAAGTAAATTACTCTCTGTATGATGAGGGTAAAAAAGAAACTTTACACCTACACGCTAAGGATTTGATATTATATTTCACGACCATGGTTTCGATGATGCGCCGCATCGAAACCATGATCGTAAAATATTAAATCTTAATTAAACTTTAAAGGAATTCCACCAAGATAAACTTGAAACTCTTATATTTACTCTCTGTACTATCAGTAATTTTAATGGGAGTCAATTACTAATGTTTAAGGTTTAGAAGATCCTTGAAAACTTCTTTTGCCAAACCACGTGGACTTTGAAAATTTTTACGCAAATTAAATCTAATATTCTCTACCGTCTCTGGTCTTCAAAAATGCCATTCATTCTTCCTTCCTCTCCAACTAACACCACATTCTCCCATGGAAAGGAGTCTGGTAGTAGTCTGACAGTCTTATCTATTCACTTTTCCTGCCTTGCATAAATTTTCCATTGAAAAACTCTCTTTTTACTTACCTTAATTAATATCCTCATAGAATATCCTCTCTATCAAACAAATTTTCTTCTAAGTCAAATCTCAAAGGTTCCAGATATTTTTCATACTTGTTCTTATGAGGTATGCTTTCAAAACCTTGCAGTTTCTTTTGCGTGTTCATACGTGTGTGTATACACGCATACACACACATATATATACATATACATTCATTATATTATATAATATTTATGTATTTATGTGGAATCGATAAGATCACAAGCGTAAAAAAGTTTCCTTGACTGGGACTCAAACCACGGTAATTCGTCGTGCCTAACCGATGCTCTACACACATTATGTTTCGAGGAAACGTTAATTGCACTGAAATCTGCGGGGGGTTTATGGAAACAAGTGCCCCGATTTGGTGCAAACAAGTTTCCTGTTTATGCGAGTGAGTTTTTGCAAACAAGTGCCCTGGTGCTACACCCCCTGCCACGCACCTTTTTGGTGGCTCGCATGGTATTTATGTAGATTTAGATTCTTTGGCCAGAAGATGGAGTTGTAGAGCTATTTCACCCACCAAAAAAGAAATGGATACAGGCAATAAAGTAAAGGACAGTAGGTGAAGCAAACATAATTTCATAAAAGGTAGGAAAAGTGCGTTTCGTGGCACGGATAGCTAGAAGAAGGACATATACATTTATATATTTTTGTAATTGTACATACATATGTTAATACATATGCGCGAATTTGCTTGCGCATATGGACATAAAATGGGCTTATCATTGAGCCTCGGTGTTTATATATGCATTTAACCGTCTTTAACTGCGTTTTCTGATAAATTCAACTGGATCCAGGTGTATAATCCTCTCTCAGAGCTCTAAAATAATTTGATCTTTCATCTTTTTGTGTTTTGGTTTCATTCACTCTACTCTGGTTGTGTTTGAAGTGGTAATTCCTGTATTTGTTTTAACGTCTTCCGTTGGAGAGAGAGGACGGAAGGAGTGTTTGAGAGGAAGGAATCGCTATCTGTCCAACTGCGTTCGTTTCTCGCGCGATATCATCGACTTCATGGGAATGGAAAGTTTCGACGACAAGCTGGTCGCAAAACTGTGGGCTAAATCTCTTCATGAGCCGTCTGGTGGAGTGTCCTGAAGAGCAAATACCGTTTCAAAGCACTTCTCTCGGTCGTAAATCTTGGAGAAATAGCCGTGGCGGCGAAGAACAGAGTAGAAGGCGAGGGACTCCGAGGGAAAGAGAGAAAAAGTATTAACGCGGATTATTTTCAGTGTATATATCGCTCACCTTCTTCGTAAGTGAGCAGTTCAAGTCAATTTTGTATCAATATTATACTCTTCCTTCAAAATTTTGTTTTATATCTCTCCGTCCCTCCACTAAGTAATGATTACAAAGATACCTCCTATCTGTATATGATACATACCTGTAGTTGTTCAGCGGATTCAGGAGATAACTAGATGAGTTAGCTGGGCTTGTCTATTGTAAACATACATGATCGTGAATAATAATGCACATCGTTTCTTTTTTATTCATGAGCAATCGATTTGTGCAACGAAATATATGGGATTAGAATTGAGAAAAAGGTGAAGCTAATGAGCAATGTAGCATGGGACAAAAGGCAATGTGGAATACGGTAAGGAAATGAGGAACCAGATGTTGTTGGAAACATAATGGCTGAGACAATGGAAGCAAATCGCTGTCACGGGTAGGGTTCAAATGCTAACACGTAGTACTGTCGACGTGGTAGTGACGTGAAAAATTAAAGGGAAGTACATGGCAAATTAGCATTAAAGACGAAGAATTTAACTAAATGATAACAAACTAGGTAATTGAATAATGAATTTGTGATAATTATTTGGGCAGTAAACTTAGAATTCTACAATAAAGTACAAGTTGCGGTCATAAAAAAATGTACATTTGTAATTAGCCACTATTTTAACCTGAAACTGACTATTAAATCTGAATGGCACTTTGAAAATCACTGCTAGTGTGAGTGGCAGGGGGTGAATTAACACTAGGCAATCAACATTTAAGTTAGGTGTTACTTAAATACGCTAATATTTTTAAAATAATGCAAATAGTTTTAAGGGTAACACTAGCATACACTACGTTACACAAGTGTGAATACTTTTCCGCGCATTTGAGACGAGCTGCGAGTAACAAGAAGAGCAATAAAACAAGGGTTACATAAAAGAATGACAGCATAATAGGCCACGCTGGATATTATTACCCTAGTGCCATAGTTTTTAATTAACTGCAGTGTAAAGCTCATTAATTTAAGGAAGGGATACAAGATGTCCGATGACACTTCCTTGGGGAATACCTGATCTTTTCCTCAATTGCATTAGATATAATGTCATACATGACGACCCTTTGTACGCGATCATTTAAAACGTTTTCAATTCACAATGTTAAAAAAATAGTATTTAGCATATTCTATGTTTTTTTCTCTCCAGTAGACTCGTGAAGTTCGTATTTTACATTCTTGGAAATCTTTTTCGAGTCCAAAAAAGCCACGTGGATTAGAAAATTAACATTTGAAATTTAAACTCTACTTTATGATGTAAAGCAAGTTTTCTTTTAATCGCGGAAATATTATAATTCATAAAGGTATCACGAAATGGAAAGGTAATTTGACTTATTCAAGTTCAAAAGCGATCTTACATGATTTCGATGTGAATGGCGTAAAGTATAAAGGAATTTTATAAAATAAATTCAAAGAACTGCAGGATATGTCACGACAGTTAATTTTAACGGAGTCATCCACAAATATGCATAAAAACGAAGAAAATATATGTAAAAAGCATTCCGCTGAACGCGATGAGTTTCACCCTTTGAAATTTCTGAATTCTTGAATAAAGTTAGAATTCTTGCATCTCATCCATCGAAAAAATGTCAGAAAAGTTAATAAATAATAAATTCTTAAATTTTTATTTTGATAGCAAAATAGTTTTGCTTTGCGTCGCTGACATTTTTATAAATGAAAATAAATAATTTTTTAGGGCCTACCGTCATACATGATTATTGCTCCCGAGAAAAATATGCACGATAATACATTTTGAGTAAAATATCGCGGCGTCAAACCTGCTGCAGTTAGATCGAATACAAATTAAATTATTTTTATTGTCGACGTAATTGAATGGGAAACTCTCTTTAGATAGAAAACCTCGCATCTCTGCCAATTAAAACATACCACATTTTGCCTTTATGGACTTTTACCTGCATCTTTATTTTCACGACTACTATGCTCAGCGTCTGAACATCATTGCGCGGAGGCTTACTGGGGTTATCCATAGGCGAAGGCTCTGATGAAGTAGTCCAGAGAGCGCGCGGAGGATTTGTGAAAAGAAGTGACGTTTCGCGGGCGAGGGAGAGAGGGTGGAGGGGTCCCCATCTCGGTGGGGAGGCCTCTAAAATTGGGCCAAGGTGCCCCCGTCCAGAATCCCCGCCTCCACCCCCCCATTCCCCCTCTTCATCTCCTCCGCTGCTCTTGGACTCGGCCTCTCGCTTCGATCCCCGGTCCAGCCCAGATATCTCCCCCCCACCACTCCCCAGCCGTGACCTCACAACTTCCCCTCCTTCCTCCGCCACCTCGGGCGTCCGCCCCTTTCCCTCCGCCACATCCCCCGAGCAACCTGAAGCACGGGCTGCTTGCTGGGAAGGGGTGAAGGTTGGGCAACGGGTGGGAAAACAACTCGCGTCCTTATTGTGCAAGCCCTCCACCCCCACCACACTTTCCGAGGCGAATGTTTGTCCTCCTCCTGAGTCTATCCCGGGAGGCACCTTGACCGGTGTGGCGTTAGATTTAACGAATCGTTTTTATTCCTTTATTGCGCAATATGATTTGAACTTAGCGATAATTTTGATGGTGAATTATTTTTAACCCTTTAACTATGTGCCATTTCTAGCCGAGACGAGTTGGAGCTTTCTAAGTCTGATACCCCATATGCCTATTGACGTCCTTTCTTGAAGTAAAATATGAATTGATATAATATGGAAAACATTAATA
The DNA here is from genome assembly GCA_037158775.1 of Hetaerina titia. Lineage (NCBI taxonomy): Eukaryota > Metazoa > Arthropoda > Insecta > Odonata > Calopterygidae > Hetaerina > Hetaerina titia. The sequence continues at coordinate 78,553,673 of CM073777.1, read as the reverse complement.
TATTTGTTAAATTTAAGACATGGTGCTTCACTTAAAAAATCTATCTTAACTTATTTGCTAATGCTATGAAATAACAAATCAAAGAAGGGCGACACCACCATTTGTTTCGAATCTTGTTGCGAAAACTGTAAGGTAGTATTTCGCCCTGATATAATGTAGTGCATGCAGCTTTAGTAGAAATTATTTCCATTATTTGAATTATTTAACACACCTATTGGTAACTAACTGTTAAGCAAGCTTTTCTTTCTTTACGTACGCCTGGGGTTTCCAAGTATAAAGTGATTCATGTTCATATCGCCTATAAGAAAATGTTTTAGGGTCACATGTAAATTCGATTGTCGTCCATTGATGTTGAGTAATACTGTCATTAAGGTAACAGATTTAAAATAAAATTGATACGGATTCTTATAATGGTTACAGAATTTATTCTTTCTCTTATCAGCAGAAGAATAGGCTGCATAAAGCTGTGGAAAAACCCCATATTCTTTAGTTGCACGATTGTTAGGGCACTTATTTTTGTGAACTCATACGCATGAATATTTCGGAGTCTTAACGGGGACGGAGATCAAGGAGTTTTCGAAATGATTTCCATCCTCAGAAAGCAACGTTTGTTATATTATTTTGAGCAGCTTCCAAAAGACGTGTGTTCACTCCAGAGTTTTTCCCCAGCCATTAGTTTCAACCCTTCCCTTAGACTCCCTTTTATCATTGCCTACACTCTATTATGAGCGGAAACAAGGGAAATGGCCAAGCCAATTTATACTCGTACACTACAAAGTGCTTTGTGTCTTAGATGTAACTAAAATTAAACTAAGGGGTCACAAAGCAGAGCTATATTCAAGTGCTAGTAGGTGTCTGTTGGATAATTATCATTATTTTGAGGAAGTAATACACCAAAGATACCAAACCCCATCGATTTCCTTTAAAACACAAAATCATAACACTTCCTAATTTAACCCCAATTTGAAGACTAATTCAAACATTTCAAGACTTATAACCATTCTCACATTAAGGGATTTTCTTTCATTATTGGTTAATATACAAAAAACGTGATTTTCGTTAGGATATGTCGTTGGGGTTGCCTGTCTGAAACATCTTTCCATGTAATACAAATGATAACGGTCATCCTCAGCCTCAAAGAACCAGGGCGTGACGCATGACTGAATTGCCGATCCAGGTGTCAGCAAATGTATATAATTACAGCCAAGCAACAAGGACTTAAATTTTTTTAATCCTTAATAATTTCATAATGGTGAATTTAATTTCAATAAAACAGTATGGTAATTTTATTTTCGTTAAATAAATCTGGAACCATGTTATATCAAGGATATTCACCAGATTATGAATCATAACGTATGATTAAGATCACCGCACATCGTTAAATAAAATGTGGTACATTTAATTATTTTGTCAGGGTTCATTCATATAGCACGTGTATATGTACATATTACTTCGCGAAACTGTTAAATAGATAGCAAGCCATACTTGGAGACCTCTAAAATAAATTTTTATGTGCATTTAATAGTCTACTATCCTCAACATGACACCCAGTGAAGCTTGACAGATTACGTTCATACGAGGTGTTTCTAGTTCCTGGAATAGTGCTGAGTTTCAAAAATCTTTCGTTAATTTTGTGGAGATAGTTGCGTGAAGCACAGGACCATGGGAGAGATGTTTTTCTTCTGACTTAATTGCTAGTCATGGGTATGGATTATCAATGAGGCAAGTTATAAATACTTGTACATGGAAACTACATCACGACTATTTTTTTATTTTTATAAATTATTTTTCGGGGGAAGGTTTATTTAACTTTATTTTATTTAAGAAAACTCAAATTTAGATTGCTAAACACTCATAATCTATTCGATAATCTTGTGAGAAATTTAAATTGGAAATGAAGAATACGCTACAGCATTTTCCAAACACCATACATGTATTCTTAAGTGGAAGGAAAATTATTATTAGAAATACTAAATCGGCACCACGTCATGTAAAATGCAGATCAGGAAAACTACCAAGTACAAGTCTTCCTCCGGAGCGAATTTTCAACGAGGTGATCTTAGGAATAAGATAAATACATAATGGACTGCTTATTGTTGGTCAATTACGGGTAAATATTCCATCAAGGATAAATATGGGATGAGAATCAATATTAATAAAACAAAGGTTATGCGATTTTCCAGAAAGAAAAAGGCTAAGCTAAATATTAAAATAGGCGGGGAAAAAATAGAGCAGGTAGAGCAGTTTACATATCTCGGAAGTGTTTTGGACCAACACGGTCAAAGGGGTAGGGACGTAAGGAGAAGAATTGCACTAGGCAAGGAGGCTTTCTCAAGGAGGAGGGAGTTGATGACGGGGACGTTGAGTAGGGATGTTAAGACAAGACTCGTAAAAACTCTGATATGGAGCGTAGCTATCTATGTACGCCGCGGAAACGTGGTCGCTGAATCAGGAGGATAGACGTAGATTGGAGGCTTTTGAAATGTGGGTGTGGAGAAGAATGGAGAAGGTGAAATGGACCGAAAGGAAAACAAATGAGGACGTACTAGAAATGGTGGGGGAGGAGAGGGGTTTGTTGAGAGAAATCCTATGGAGGCAGGAAAAATGGATTAAAGGCGTATTGAGCGGTAGTGGAATGTTGAAGAGGGTAATAGAGGGGAGAATGTTGGGCAAGCGAGGTAAGGGTAGGAACAGGATAGCCTATCCTATCATAGGGATGTTGGACGGGATGAAGGGAGGAAAGAAGTACACCGAGATGAAGAGGGACCTGATATAGATTAGTTTGCTAGGTGGGGAGTCACAAAATGTTTATTTGATAGTTGTGTCCATCCAAAAACCTACCTTAACCGGTAGATTACCTAATAATAATTCCATCAAGTTTAGCTTTGTCACCGAATGTCACAACGTTTAACGTGTATTTGAATTTGAAAATCTGTGTAAAGTTTTGCTCTCTGTTTCAACTGCACGTGACATATATTCACTTGCTTTAGTAGTAATTAAAACGTATACCTTTGAAGAAGATGATAATGACTGTGAATTCGAACTGGCTTTTCTCTAAAAAAATGTCGAGTAATAATTGTTTTCCTCCGTGGTTTCACAGCAATAACCAATGAATTATCTTCAATCTAATTCTTAGATGCAATTACATAATTACTCTTTAATGCCATTTCTTAATCCTGTCGGTGGTGGTACTTGAGAAGATTTCAAAATGATTTCGACGCTTAAAAAACACAGATATTCTTCGGAGTTTTTGTCCACTCCTATGGAAAATTAACCGAACACGGAAATAAGAATAATTCACTCTTTTTTCTGTGACGCTTAATTAATGGTGAGCGGATGCAGTGCGAATATCTCGGGCAGCCAATTAGGACGTCGCCGTGCCCACAAGTCTCTCCGTCTCACGAGAGCTGCTGATGACAGTCAAAAGTTTATTTTACACATATGCACGGAGGCCAGGTTTGTTAGTGGCAGCGCTCGCTACTCCAAATTTAATAACATTTGGCGACTCTAAGCGAACGATCAGCATATTGCGCTGAGCACGGAAGATGGCAAAATGCCTATCAATCTCTAATATACGGCTTAAGTGTGCGATTTTGAAATTTTACGAGGAACACTTTAGGCAATAGACATAGGTTGGACAAGGCTTTGGGTGGCAATTACCCTCATTTGATAAACCGCAAGCCGCTAGGTTTTGTGGCTAAAGGGTGAATCCACACCAGGAGTATACTTAGTCGCATTTGTAAATGATTTTAAACGTTTTTTGTCTATATTAGCAATCACATAAATCAATCGATAAGTATACTGTTCAAAACACTTATATATGACCCAAAATATCTAAAGACTCTCTCATTTCGTCTTATTTTTAAAATTATAGTTCGAGGAAAACAGAGTATTTGACAAAATGAATACAAAACATTGTTTAAAAAATAATTAAATTCAAATATATATATATATATATATATAATGTAATGTGTATGTGTGTGTACTCGTATATATACATTTATTTCAACAGAGTTATAATTTATTTTTCACACCTCTACCTATTGTTGATTGTGTGTAATGAACGCATTTAAATTACTTTCTATTTGAATTATTCTGAAACAACAGTATGTAAGGATTTGGGCTGTATCTTGGGAGAAAATGAAATGCAAATGTGGTGTATTAGGAAAATAATTTTGACATATTATAAAATAGAAGTGATAAACAAGAGGAGTTGAATATTAATTGCAGGTTAATAAAATATATTAATATGGTTTAGTTATTCTAAAACATGGTTATTAAGAAAAGGGGGCGATTGGTTTGTGGAGAAATTTATGATTTGTGATTGCCGAATGGCGGAGCAAATACGTCCGATGGAGAGAATGGCGAATGATGCAGTTTATAAGAAGGTAGGCGAGTCGATAAAAAAAGATGCGTCTGAAAAAATGGGGGAAGGGAAAAGAGAAGAATTAGAATGGGATGAGGATAGGGGAGGTATATTTGCTGAAGGGAGCGATGTTGAAGGTCGTGAATGCCGTGGTAATACACAAAGCGAATCGTGCACAATGTAAAGGAGAAAATTAATCATTTCGGATGAAAGAATAGATTAAATTATGGAGATTTGAATCAGCAAAGGAAGTGTGCAATACAGATTTTTTATGGATACTCATAAATATTAAAAAAAAATTATTCATGTCGGGTAATAGTGCTCAAAAACCATAGACACGTTCCTGTAGACTAATTATTATTAAGTAATTTTAAACTTGAAATATCCGTTTGTGTTTGAGTCCGTCAAAGATAGCTGTTCATATATCCCTGTTGGATTCATTGAAGAGCCAAGAAACTGGTATCATTCAACGCGGCGTTTAATTAACTTTCATAAACCATTGTACTTTTTCCATTAATTCTTAATTAAGATTAAAGCTCAGAATCGTGTTTAGTTCCGGGTTCTATTCTGCTTTGAATCATTCATAGAATTGTAGAAATCAATAAGTATCCATAAAGACCAATGTCGAGAAAGTGAATACAAATCTTAGATAATTTACGTTTGAATGAATTATTCCAAACTTAGATCGATATATCGAAACAGTTAACGGAATAACAAGTCTAAAACTATTGCCGACATTTTCGTCCTAGATATTATGTTACTTGGTGTTTTATGTAATCTTGTATTGATTTAATGAAATGAAAGTTTATCTCGTCGCAATTTTTTGACATCGACATGAATACCCCACGATCCACCATAAAGGTGTATGGCAGGGGGGGGCAATCATCAGGTGGGAAGGATAGGTGATAAGTGGATATAAAATATGGGAGAGGCAGGGAAAATAGGAAAAAACATTAATTTAAAAACTATCAAATATTGGCAAAATATGTATACATTCTGAAGGAAGACTTATTTCAAAACAAGTTTCAATTCGCGTGATAAATGAGTTGTTTTAATATACGAAAAATGGAATAAAAATATCTCATCTACATAACCACAATGTCCTGCTAGCCGCCCCAAGGGTGTGTGGCTGGGGGTTTTAGGTCACCACGAGTACAATAGAATAATACCACACGTAAAACTAAATCATGTTACCTCTAAACAAATATTAGTTTGTTCATGCACTCGACAAACCTTAATCACACAAAAGAAAGTGCTAACATGTAATCATATTTAATAAATGAATTCGCGCATACAAATCATACTGTTGAAGGGTTGAAAGGTGGGTCTATTATATTAAAAGATTAATATGCAGGAAGAAACATGCAAGATATCGACAAATATATACACTACCAATTCTAATCATCTGCTACGCGATCGCTGTCATGTCAATCATGATCTCTAATGGTTCGAGGAAAAAATGACATTTTAAATCTATCCGTTCTACAGTAAATCTCCCCAATTTTACGTTGATGATTTGATCTACCATAGTAAGTGGGGGCCTATAATATTTTCTCATCCTCAGATGAGAGACCTGCCTGAAATTTACGCAGTAAATTTAACCTTATACTACGGTCACTTAGTACTTATACTTTACTTATACTTTAATACTACGATCAACTAGTAGCTTACATCCTAATTCCACCAATAATGGTGGAATTGCACTTGATCTAGTTCCAAAATTAAGCCTACTTTATTAAGACCCCTTACACTTGTAGCATACTCAAGGCCTAACTAACGTAAAGTGACAAAGCTCTTTGAACCTTTGGGAAAATGGGGAAATTTTCCATTGCATGGACATGCAACTCATAAAGTCCCCATTGCATCTAAATGTACATAGTACCCTGAAAGCCGCTGCAAGGACGTGATGCGGGGAAATTACATTCACATGCACCTCTTCTTGTTATTTCCATTGAAAATCGTCAGATCCTCCTGGATTACAAATGAAAATTTTTTATAATTATGTGTCGGGGTAGAATTGAAATATTAGGACAATATTAAGGGTAGGACAAAGTGGGCATAAAGGATTTCTGTAAAAGGCGCGTGAATTTGAAGAAGGGTGCCTGAAGAGAGAAGATATTTTAAACGCATGAGTCTTAGGAAGGATTCCTTAAACGTACCCCAAAGAGCGACACCAGTTCGCGTTCGTCCATTTGGCAACGCCGCGAGGAGGGTATAGGGTTGGCGAACGAATGAGGGGGTGGAAAGGAGCCCGAGAGATGAGGGGTGGTTGGAGGGGGGAGTCGTCAGGGCCTCCTGGGTGTGACACTCCACTACACATGCACCTTTCCAAACGCCTTGTATCGCTGCATGTTGTGCTCATTAGATTGCTTCGACCGTGCTCACTCTCGTCTCGTTTTTCCCCCATTTTATTTCCTTCTCGCCTTCTGAACGGACGTCGCTAATGAACGGCCCTGGCGAAGCCGGAGGTGGAGGTCGGGGGCAGTGGGGTGTGGGGTGGCGGAGGTTGTGAAGTAAGGAACGAAAAATCGCCGGGGGGGGGGGTGGGAGATTGCGGGGAATAGGGCGGGGTGGCGTTCAAAACGGACCCCCCCTTCCCGCATACCCTCCTTGCCTTCAGACCACCTGGGTACATCCTTCCCCCACCCATCCGCTCGCGAGCCTTCCTTTTGGTCCTTCCTCCGTCCAGTCCGTTCGCGTCTCGTGGCCCTTGTCCATGTTGGGATTGGATGTTGCTGGGGTATCCGTTGAGCCCGCACCTTTATCCCGCTGATGCCCTCTGAACCTATTACTCTTTCCTAGATGTAAGGCGGGGGTCGCGTGGATGGCAACATTCAATTATGTAATCCAGGTTTTCGTGCCCACGATCACAACAAAACCACGTCTATGCTGTACCTTGCCTACTGTCGATTAGGAATGGGCTGTTCCATTACAACTGTGAGCGTGGCTCATTTTTGTTTTATTGTGATCGCGAAACACGTTAAAAACAGCCTTTCATCTAGATCACGGGAATTCAACAAAAAGGTGTGTGTGGCAGGGGGTGCAGGTACCAGGTGGGAAGGGTAGGTGAAAACGGAGGATATGGGAGAGGAAGGGAAATTTTAAAATATTCAGTGTACGAGGTATGTTAAAAAATTAACGGGAATTTTAATTTTTCGGACAATAATATTTAATTATTCTTATGCATTGATGTTGTCACCTTCAAAATAGTCCCCATTGGAGATTATGCACTTGTGCCAGAGCTTCTTCCAATCCCCAAAACACTTCTCAAACTCGATCTTTGAGATAGCCTTTAGTTCTTTTAGCGATGTGCTTTTAATGTCATCTACGGCTGTAAAACGATGGCCTTCAAGGTTCTCTTAATTTTTCTCGTAAAAATATCAAATAACGTGAAAATTTGTGTATACGATATGCTGGAGGCAGACTTAACTTAAAATTCAAGTGTCAATTCACCTAACAGAATAGTTATTTTTATACTCAATAAAAGGAAAAAAATGAATTACAACCATTTATGCGACAGGTCTCCACCATAATAATACAAGCCATGCAGTACTGGAAAGTAAGAAGGGGAAATTTGACTATTTCATGGGTATGCAACTCATGTCTTTATTCCGAATCCCTACATATAATATATTTCTCCTTCTTAATAACAAATCCCACGATGTTAGAAGTACGCTTAAAGCGTTCTGAGCCTCCCTAAAACTCTGTCTTGGTTGGTGTTTTCGTGATTCCTGGTGATTGTGGTTCTAGTAAACCTCTCCGATTAATTTTAGTGCATGGCAACTCGCATTCAGGAATAACTGTGGTTTCTGTTCTCTCATCTGAACGATGATGAAGAATGCTTGGTTTAGGATTGAAACATTCAGACTAATATGGGAATTATACCATCGAATATTTCACTTTATTTGAGAATTGATGAAGACGTTGATCACTCAATCGTTTTAGGCAAGTATAGGAAGGATATTTATGTCTGCTGTTCTAAAAAAAAACTCAGAGAATCGTTTCATCATCCTCAGGAAATCTTTATAGATGGTGGCACTGTCCACATATCAGTGGCCATTTGTATATTTCGATTCCTAGAAAATAAACATTCAATTCCGAGGTAAACAAAATCAATGCATATTAGATAATACATTTTTATTAGTTTCTTTCCTCTGATAAAAGTTTAAAAGATATTAATTCGTGATGAATTGAAATATTTTCCACTACAGGTTCTATGTAAGTTTCTTTAGTTAAAAGTTTTTTAAATCTATACTTTTTACTAAATCATTGTTCACTAATGCCATCGAAATCTGGAGAAATGAATATTTCATTTCAGACAGTGCGAGGAAGAGAGTATTCTAATATATTTAATCATTGTTATGATCGATTACTGTAACGTTAATGATTTTTCCGCCTTGTTGATGCCTTTTCAACTAAATTCGTTTGAAGTTCATAACCTGTTAATAAAATTGTTGTATTCGTCAGTTTTTTCATGCTCGCTCTAACTCGCTTGGGTGTCGTCTAATTAACGCCGAATTAGAACCGCCTAAAAAAGCCGAAAAAGTACAAAGGTTAAAAGTCGTTGGTTGTCTTTTTCTTTTGAGAAATGGCAGGTTCCAAGAGAGACACCTTTGGGGCCTATCAAGAAATCTGTCTGGTATCAACCTCTACGCCTTTTAGCGTCATATATATATATATATATATATATATATATATATATATATATTTTTTTAAAGATTGAGTTTAGCCAACTATGGACCGCAATTACGTCAAGACTTCTGGTTTTTCTTCTTTCTTTCTTCCCAGGACTTCTTAATTTTCTCCCCTACTCTTCGTCGTTGTTTTTCGGTCCACACCCTCTTTGTTTTTTGTATTGGTTGATCTTCAGTAAATCTTGTATTACCTATTAGTTTTCTGCACCTCTCCCTGTTGTGAACCACTTCCTCCGTTATTCCAATATTTCCCACATCCCTCCTGGTCTCCCCTAACCATCCTGTTGTGTGCTTTAATTTTGAAATATAGTTGACGCTAAATGGAAGACATATATGTATATATATATATATATATAATATTATCCCACGCAGCTAAAGTTATTCTCAGGATCATCAACAAAAGGATAGAGAGTAAGGCAAATGATTACTTAGGGGATGATCAGTTTGGGTTTAGGAAAGGAAGAGGTACGCGTGATGCCATTGCAGTAATGAGATCACTAATCGAGAGGAATATAGAATACAATCAGGAAGTTTTTGCCTGTTTTGTAGATTTCGAAAAAGCGTTTGATAGAGTGAATTGGGAAAAATTAATGCGTGTATTGCAGAAAATAGGAATGGATTGGAGGGACAGGAGACTGATCCGCAACCTGTACATGTCTCAGACTGCTCAGGTGCGAGTGGGGAACGGAGAGTCCGGATGGGCAGTGTTAGGAAGAGGGGTAAGGCAGGGTTGCCCATTTTCACCGGTTCTGTTCAACGTACATGTAGAGGAAATGATTAAAGAGGCATGGGGAGAACTGGAGGTATGAATGAAAGTCGGAGGGGAATTCGTAAAATCGGTTAGGTTTGCTGATGACCAAGCATTAGTTACTCAGTCAGCCAAGGGGTTGCAAGCATTGTTGAGTGAATTGGAGGTTCAGTGCGATAAATATGGGATGAGAATCAATATTAATAAAACAAAGGTTATGCGATTTTCCAGAAAGAAAAAGGCTAAGCTACATATTAAAATAGGCGGGGAAAAAATAGAGCAGGTAGAACAGTTTACATATAGTATCTCGGAAGTGTTTTGGATCAATGCGGTCAAAGTGGTAGGGACGTAAGGAGAAGAATTGCGCTAGGCAAGGAGGCTTTCTCAAGGAGGAGGGAGTTGATGACGGGGACGTTGAGTAGGGATGTTAAGACTAGACTCGTAAAAACTCTGATATGGAGCGTAGCTATGTACGGCACGGAAACGTGGTCGCTGAAGCAGGAGGATAGACGTAGATTGGAGGCTTTTGAAATGTGGGTGTGGAGAAGAATAGAGAAGGTGAAATGGACCGTAAGTTAAACAAATGAGGAAGTACTAGAGATGGTGGGGGAGGAGAGGGGTTTGTTGAGAGAAATCCTATGGAGGCAGGAAAAATGGATGAAAGGCGTATTGAGCGGTAGTGGAATGTTGAAGAAGGTAATTGAGGGGAGAATGTTGGGCAAGCGAGGAAAGGGTAGGAACAGGATAGGGATGTTGGATGGGATGAAGGGAGGAAAGAAGTACACAGAGATGAAAAGGGACCTGATGTAGCTTAGGTTGCTGGATTGGGTTTTGTTTGGAGTTACAAAATATTTATTTGATAGTGGTGTCCATCCAAAAACCTACATTAACCGGTAGATTACATAATAATAATAATAATAATAATATATAATATATATCATTCCTTTTTTCCAAGGTGAGGTAATCAAGGGAATATGTTTATAATCCATATGTATGTTTACAATTGCTATATAATTGTGGTCTGGCACAATATTTGAGCATGTACTCCTTATTTTGATTTTATTCTGGAATTGGCCATCGACCATATTTTTTTCATCTCTGTCCGAGTCTAATCTAAATTTACATCTAAAAAAATACGCCGTAAGTGGCCGCAAGGACGCATGGTGGAGAGTGTTAGGTCACCGTTTATACCAGTTTCAAAGTTACAAAGTGCTTTGGCGGTTTAATTTTTTCATAAAACACGAACTAATCGTAGTCATGGCTACATTATTACATTTTACTAGGTGAGATCCAAACTTCTAATCACGTTTCGGCTTGCTTTGAAAAAAATTAAAGAAGCAATAACTCCCGCAACAGAAAATTTAGCGAATCCCACCTCATTGTGGATCTACAAAATGCGAGAATATCACATTAACTTCTGGGCCACCCACTTGGTTTATAGCATTCGGTTGGAAATCAAGGCATCCAGTTTCAAATCCCAGTCAATTGATTGAAAAAGGGAGCGGGATTTTCGGTCCGTCAGTGTTAGGATTGAAAGTCTAATGACGAGGGAAGAATTGAGACTCGATATGGAATGGAGTAGGTGAAGATTTGAGGGGTGTAGTTGCTGATCCTTTAATTGGAAACCAATTAATCGCCATGACAGTCCTCCGTGTGGGGAATTCAATTCAGGTGGGGACAATACCTAAGCGTGAGGCGTCGGGCCAAGGTCCGGCCTACTCCACGAGGTCCGTCCCTCCGGCGTACGCCACGTGGCCCCCTGACCCCATCGTCACTCCACTTCTGGAGGTGAAAGGGAACGAGAGGGGAGGGGAGGCGTGGGAGACACTTGTGGGGGAGAGGTGCCGGTCGAAGGGCTCCCTCCTACATCCCTTATCCCTTCTCTTCAACCCCCCCTCTCTCTCTATCTCTGAATAGACACGTCCTAGCGAAAGTGTAACTTTACGCCTGAGTCGGTAAGTCCTCCTTCCCATTCCCGTTTCTCCTACCTAGTGACCTCTTTTCGCGCCTCGATTTTAGAGTTAACACACTTCGAGTTGCGGAAGTGGAAGGAAAATCATTTCATCTTCCGTTTTTCTAGGTCATAGGTTGCAGTTTATACATTCAAGGGGTTTATATGGATATTGATGCGATATCAAAACATACAAAAATAATTCTTTTTAAGATCCCTCTTGTGGACGAAAATAAAAATATAAATGGAAATAAAGGAAAAAATTGCTAAACATCGACGATGAGTCGATTACATTGGCTCAATATCTTGAATTAATTTTAGGAGTCCGTTTTCTTAAGACATCTAACACATTTCGTATACTGCATTTCATGATGAAAGGTAAGACAATGAATTCGATATTAGAGAGATAGGCAAAACGCTAGGTTTGTGATGTCATTTCCGGGAACGTTAAAAGAAAAGACTGAGACCTTGAAACACCCAAGGAATAAATATCAAGATCAATTAGTGATGATGTTAAACCTTTTACGTTTTCATTCTTTTATTGAGTAGCTATGACCATTAACGATATATAGAGAATCAACGAATTTATGCTCAACAATTATTTTAAAGTAAATCTGTTTGCATCGATTCTTTATTGTATTTAAGTGTTCTTTATTAATAATATTTTTAATGAGTCACTTGTGATATCGATTGTACTTGTCGAACTACCGACGAGAAAAATGACGCAAAAACTCGTTTAAAAATCTTCACATGTTATCAACAAATCCTTTCGCATTACCCATAGCAAACTTATAGAGGGATAGAAATTTTATGTTTTGATTTGATTTTACCATCACACCCTTTTTATTTCCAGGTAAATAGAAATCAGAAGTTATTTCCTCATAATTTCAGAAAAATAAGTGCCTTATCTATAGTTCCTCCTGCGTAGCTTTCCAAAACATCGCAAAACGTCTTGCCACAGATCGCCAAACCTTGACTCCTTCAGCGTATTAGTCGACCCCTCTCCCTCCGCCAAATATTCCCACATCGGACTTCAGTAGTCCTCTTCTTCATCAATCCATTACATTCCCCTCCAGTCAGCATATGAATACAAAACCCTTTTAACGTTGAAAAACAACTAACATCTGCCGTGTCCAAAAAATTGACTTGTGGGAGAACGAGAACGCTTTATAATTATGCATTATGTCACCACAAGTACCTATAGAATTACATACGCATTATTATTTCGCGACTTGATATTTATCTAAAAGCTTTATCTGTTTGCACAACTGTCATGCATGTCATGTTTCTTCAATTTTTAGTGTTGTTTGCATTTATTGTTTGGATTGTAATGGTGTTTCTTAAACCATTTTCAATTGTTCAAAGCTCGTCAATGTTTCTGGTACTGATTGGTCTTAATTTTCATTTTCTTTCGTTTCAGGTGAGTGGAATGAAATTCTTGTGCTTTTGGAATATCTTCAGATATTTCTTAAGACGTGAGTATAAGTTTTCTTCTTCAAAGCAGTTGAACTTTCAATAGACTTCCAAAATATCAAGGTTTGCATATTGATGAAGACATTCATGTTAAGTTATTATTGTAACTTTATGCAGATATCTATTTAGATGTATTTCTAGTTGTATAACTTGAATGACTATAAAACGACCTGGAATTAGTAATAATTTAAAAATTTTAGAACAAAGATTAAACATTTAAAGCGAAATTCATTGAATAACACTTTTTTTTGGATTGTCAACTTAAAATTTTATCGTTTTTAATTTGTTTTGAAGCCGCAACTATTTAAAAAAAGTAAAATATTGAGTTGATATCATCGTCGGAGGGAAAGATTAACATGTTAGGAAGCTTGATAGAGTATTTGAGTTGAAATTTGTGGCATGAGCTCCCTGAGAAGTATGATATCCCTAACTGATCGAATTCTCGAGCTCGATTAAAACTATTTCCGATAAATTTTTCACAAATAGGTGGACGTCATTCGTACTGTGCTTACAAATATCTATCTATCTCTTCTCCCACGCATCCTACGTAAGCTGTGTACAAAGGTGGAAAACAACTCATGAAAGTATTTAATTTTGCCAATAATTTTGCCAATAATTTTATTGTAATAATAGTTTAAGCATATCATTGCGACTGAAATTAAGTTTTATAAAATGTTTCATATTTGGTAACATTTGAACCGTAGTAAATTTTATTTTTTACCCTACACAAAAAAATAAAAATTTATAATAAATGTTATCAAAGTTTTGGTAACTATTTTTTACAAATATATGAAGAAAATTCATTAAATGAACACTTCCGTGTTATAATGCATTTATTTTTATACTTAATGCACCAAAAATATCCGTAGAAAATCGAAGCGAAGAAAAAATATACGTATGTCTTTTTTGAGAGAGTACTTTTAAGGAGCAGCGTTGCTCGAATAATGTACAAATGAATTAAAGGAGAGATATTTGTACGCAAGTGGGATGAATGCAGTATTAATTAATAATATTGTCTCGACACTACCGCTGGTAAGGCAATGAGGCCTTAAACTCTATTTCTGTTCTTAAGAAATCGGACTGTGCCTTCGAAATATCAGAGGAATAACGGTCACTTTCGCCAAGACACTGATAAGTATGCTATTTAGTATTATTAGTATCGTCAAGACTATTGATAAGTATTTCAGTAGTCTCTTTCTGTCAGTGTTATCTTCTGAACCACCGAAATGCTTAAGAATTAAACACCAGTGTTAGAATGCGTGGTTTTTTAACATTTTGTAAAAGTAATATCACTCCGGGTTTGTTGCCAATTGATGAAAACAGCAAACACCCTGGTAATTGTTATCAAAATGCAAAGCATTTGATTTTTTGGTCTACAATTTATGAGAATTCGTTGAAATAATTCACGGAGTATACGCAATTGAAGGTTTTTTTTGAGAATGAAGAGATTCACAGAAAAATTGCATATTGTGGAGATCTGCTTTAACTCAATTCTCGGATTTTTGACCCGTGATGATGATATTATATTTAGCCGATATCATTTTACTATTAAAATTTAGTAGTATGCACTTACGCTACCGAGTTCTTTCACATTTGGGGAGTCACATACGCTACTGAGTTCTGTCACATATCCCCATCGCACATAACATTATACGTAGACACACAATTCATTGATTCATTCCGCACTTGAAAAACATACTAGGTATCGAGATATTCCAGTTTGGATAAACACTTAGACAAACAAAAATGATAAATCTACAAGGAATAAATGTGACAAATCAGAGATTCAAACATAGGAAGTATCGTTTATTTTTGTAATTGTGTGTATTTGTTGATAAGCTTAAAATTGGTGAAAATGTTCTGTAGGGTCAAATGTGGTGTGTTTGAATTGATGCTAGAATATTTGATTTTTGGAAAAACCTTGGCGCACAATCTAGCCATCGCATTCTTAGGGGTCCATGGTTTTAGATTGTGGGCGGGGCTTTCTCTGGGTAGTCCGTAGCTGTCGACAGGCATCGTGCCGGTCGCGAGGAGTTCTTTCCCGGAGGAGTTGAGCGCCCTCAAGGGGTTTGAGGTGCGGCTCAGCCAGGGCCATTAAGCAGCTTTTAGACGTCTTTCCCAGGAGGTTGCGGAACCCTTAGCATTCCTGAGTCCCGGGATTTGAGGAAGCACGTTTGGAATAAATCTCTTGAGGAGGATCCGGCGTAAGGTTGATTAAATGTGGCAAACGTGATGTTATTCTAAGGAACTAAATACATCGATGTGATTTTGAACATAGAAGGCGAATGATTTTTACTCTCTGAAATGGTTGCATTATAATGCACACATAGCGGGTGACTCCGTTAAAGTTACTGTTACAGTTTCTTGAAAGTACTGAAGTAAATTTGGATTTTTTTCAAAAAGGATGCAAATGAAACGAAATATTTTAACAGGGCCATGCCGTCCCCTCCCCCCTTATAAATAGAGTAAATGTTCTGGGTACAAAAGTGTTTCTCAGGAGTTCAGTAGACTGGGTCCCATTTAATCTGTTCGTCACCAATATCTTTCCCTGGAAATCTTCACGGAAATGTAATGCAAGAAATTCATCCCTAGAAACCATCTCGATCAATTTCAACCTTGAGTCTCGGATTAAGATGCTAACTTACAACACGAATATTTAAATAACGATTAAGGCAGTGATTGGTGGAGAATCGATTCAATGGTATTGATTAAACGACCGAGTTGGATATGTATGCCATCATTAAGTACATTTCACAGATGGCACGTATTGTTTGAACTGTTTTGGAAGGCGGCGTAATGGACGAAACCGATCACGGTATCTCTTATCTTATCGCCATTCCTTATCTGCTTTCGCAATTTTGACGAACTTAACTCCTCCACCCTGCAGGAATTCCATAAAATTAACGCATGGCGGCGTCCATTTTTGCGAGAAAAATTCCGGCTAGGATTCTTAGCTTGGCAATTTCTCGGGTCCACTGTGGGACTGAATTTGATAAGGAACTCGTTCTACCCGATTAAATGGCCGGAAGAAACTCCGTTTGGCGGCTCGAGAGGAGTAGGCCAGGACGCGCTCCTTATTAGTTGCCCCACCCGTTGGATCATCCACTGCGCTGACGGATGTCTACAGCCTTCCCCGTGTTGATTCGGGCGGGAAGGGAGGGCGTCAGGAGCAGGCAGTCGACCCCCAACTTTGATTTGCGGTCCCCACTCTCCCTGCACTCGGGGGGGGGGAGGGGGTTAAGGGAGGTGGGGAGGGAGCGGAGGCGACGTTTAAGCGGCCACCTTCCCGGTGTCGAAGGGAGAGTGAGCGTGTTGCCCCGGGTTGATGTGAAACACGGAACACAGCGTCGCCTTTAAGAAGGGTTGGCGGTGGTAGGGTGGTCCCCCTAGAGTGTCGTCTCCGCATCAATACCTTCCCCCGTCCCTTGTATCCGATCTCGCGAGCTGATGGTTTCCGTCCCACACCGGGGGGGGGGGGCAGGAGGAGTAGGAAGAGGCGTGGCCGGAACCCTCTTCATCGATGAAATTAAATATAAGGAAGGTCTCTTTCACCTGAAACTTCTGCTTTTCATTGATACTTTTTACTAATCGAGGAGCTAAGAAATATAGTTCGAAGGGAAAAAGACTATCAAGTCGTATTAAAAACATAACTTTTACAGTACATTGCGTTGTGAAGTCCATCAAATGACCAATTTCCGGACACGGATTAAAATCCGTGGTTCCACTTTCTTCAGTAACCCATGTATGAAAATTAATTATTATGCTCAAATGGTGCACTTATTCTAAATTCCAATGCATGCAATAAATATATATATTATATACTTCCTTCAGTGACCCATATTTTTAAATAAAAAGTTGGTCCATTAAATTCAAATGGCGCACTTTTTCAAAATTCTTGTATGGACAATAGATTATCAACTTTCTTCAGTAACCCCTATTTTTAAATAAAAAATGGTCTATTAAACTCAAATGATGGGTTTCTTCTAAGTTCTAATATAGAAAGTGGACATACGTGTATTGTCATATATAATATAATACATTATGATTTTACTCCAAAACTAGTCTTGTTCATCTAAGTTTTCTCACGAACCAAATTGTAATAGAGAATATGGCAGCATGCATTACAGACTAACTTCTATATTTCCGCGTATTTCAAATAAAAATTTAATTTCTCATATTGCTCCTTCCGCATATTTTACTTGTACAATGCAAATTCGTGACACATATGCTAGTGTTTAAGATTTTAGGAATGTTATTTTTGACCACAGATTTTTATTTAATTTTCTTCTGATATGAAACTTTTTAACTGATAATTAAAAAACAATAATTGGACTAAACTTGGAATTTACTATTTTCCAGCCAAAGTAACATTCAAACGCAGCCGATACTCTAAAATGTTAAATCTCTAAAGTTTTTCATTAATTTATCATTTGGAAATAAGAATATTGATGGCTATTGAGTTTACATTCCGCCCATCACTGCTAGGCCTACTTCTCTTTTTTCCAATAATCGAGAGAGAATTCTTCATTTAGTTTTTACTTTTCAAGTGCTTTGTGTAATTTCACATCTCGTTAATTAATAATTGGGTCCTATAGTGGATCTAGGAAGTATATTTAGATTGGCAGGGCCAATCGAAAGTACGTGCGTTAGATTTTGAGAAACGAAGTGGAGGCTTATGCTTGAGTAATTTTATTTTAAAGCATACCCACTTAGCGGCGTTCTCCAGGCAGTGGAAAATGTGAGCTCAATTGGTATGTGATCATTTTTTTCCAATATGGGGTTGATGCTTGTCATTCCTTTTGCAAAAGAAAATTAATCCGGCACTAGACTTACGCAGACGATGACCCCCTTCCCGAAATGATTGAGATATTTCGTCGCGTAGCCATTGGTCGATTCTATCGAGCCTTGTTCTGAGAGAGGGGAATTAGATTGGAATCTGATGAGAGTCATTTGTCTTTCGAAGATCGCGGGGAGTGTAGCGGGAGGATGGGTTGAGTGACGAAATACGTAACATCGTTGTCATTCGATTTGTCTGGTGGCTTGGAGACGGGGTGAGCTTGCTGATCATTTTCCATTACCTGGGAGAATAGGCGCGCCCGTCTCATGTGCGTTCACGAGGAGGCGAGATGAAAGGCTGGTATGAAGTCCCGACCGTTTTTTTGCGGTGAAAATATTCTGTCCTCTTTAATCTTATGTGTAAGGTAGCGTTATTTCAGCAGGAGCCACTCTTTAAGTTCTAAACAGGTAGAAGCGTACAAAGTATTTTCGTGTTGCAAATAAACAAAAGAAGAAGAACTCCCGTTGAACAACCCAACTTACATCGAGACGCATGCAGTAGTTCTCCAATGTCAATCAATTTTAAATATTCCAATAGTTTTGCATTCAATCTCGTGCCTTTTGCTGCCAAAAAAGATTCATCCCGTCATAAGTTTCAGCTAAGAATTTGACATCTTGAATTAACTAAAATATAATATTTGAAGGTTTCAATTTGAAATTTGACATGAGAACTTATGTACAAACTATACTCTGGGTGTACTTATTGTAATGTTTTAGGAGAATTACATAAAAATTTCAGAAAAATTTAATATAAACGTTAACATTCATCGAGAGAATTGGTTCGAAAAGACGTTTTCTCGTGGAAATACCATTCTATTTTTAGAAGGAAAGGTTGAATATTACTATAATTGAACTAGGGTTTACTTAAACTGTATGCATATGAACGGCCAAACTAAAGAATTTACACTAAACAAAATTAATCAGCTCAGTTTGTTTTGATGGGTGAGGTTAGAGCTCACTTAATACTTAACCCTGGTGTGTGATATTCACCACGAATCACCACACGACTCGCACCTTGTTATTGCCAAGGAGCTGGTTCCATTCCCTGTGACATGTTTTGTCATCAAAAAATATCTTGTTGACAGTTTCATATTTACGCCAAAGTTAATTTGTAGAATTTTTGATTTATCGAGCTGAGCATGGAATAAAGTTCTAAATTAAATTATACAAATTTTAGCCTGCCTTAATTGACAAGCAACTTTTTAAGTCGAGGAAACGTATTTAGCAGAAGTATTTGCCGAAACGCCTTCGCATCTAATGCTTTTCTAAATGCCTAGTAATATCAGCTTTCTTGTCTGATGTGCAGAATCCGCATCTATCTTGGCCTCCTCAACGCTGAGTTACCATTCTCAATGGTGCAGACAGATGGACTCATTACCGTTTTTATAATATTAGTTACACTTAATTTACACGGTATTTGTGTAAAAATGAATCACCAATTCACATTTTATATCCGATAAAAATTAATTTTACTATGATTTAATCCATCAATGTAACTGGAGTGTAATTCTCTAACATACTCACTTCTCGTTCGCTTAAAAATACATGACATGAATGATCGCTTAGCCATTTAATTGCTATATCGAGAATTTTCCTTTCTTTCTTGGAGATGTCAGAGATGAGTATCATCTCTCAGGAACGGCTCGGGTGGGCGCGAGTGATACTCAACGATTAAGGGCGGTCAGGAATATCGTTAATCCCGTTTTGATCTCAGGATAGCTATTTTCTCTTCACTTTTTATCTACCATCAAGATGAAGCGCTAAAATTTGAATCCCAAAAAGGAGAATGAAATATGCCTGTCTGTATCTACGATCAGTCCGTGACAGGTTTATAACCTCAGAGCTCTTTTTGCGAACTAGGCTATTTTTCGGGTGATAGCGATGTGTCGGGTGTGTATAATTCAAACAAAGGGGAAAAATAACTCATATTTTATTTGAGTTGGTGGGATGGTTGGTGAAGAGCGAGGAAAATTAGATAAGGAATACTGAGCGGCGTGGTCGTAATTCCTTCTTGAGTAATGGCCTTCTTTGCTAGGGGAGACTTGATCGGAATTAATTATAAATTCAAATGACCAGGAGAGCTATTCTTCAGAGCTGCACAATTGACTGCTCAGTTTTTGATTTGAGATAGCTGAATCAAATTCGGGCAACGTCAAGCAATTTAATTTTTAAACTCAATCTGAGATAATTGAAAATTAGTAAGTTACTTTGTCTGACTTTGTCATTGAATATATTTAAGTAAAAGTACTCTGGAATTCTGGATAATGAACTAAAAGAATCGGAAGTATCATTCAATTGCGCTTACATGGTTTGTCCCCTCTATTGGGGGATTTTTTTAATCATTTTCTCAAATAGGGAAGAAATCAATCCTGTAAATTAAAAGAATAAAAATGGATTTAGTCGAATAGAGACAATAATACAATGGATATCACGGTAAAGACGATACATATCCTAAATTCAATAATAACGGGAATCACATTAGAAAATAATATTCGATTTTATTGCTTGTTTGGTAGTAAGGAAACACCACCATATGCACAGAGGTTCTTGTTTTTTTATTTACAAAGAATACAGCTAAATGATCTTGTTCATATTGTTCTTACTTGATTTATTTATATTCTTTCAGAATGTTTTTTTCCTTTACGAGTATTGAGCAAATTTAATTTTCCGCAGTATGCAAACCTGTCTGAAATTAAGTTCGTGTGTGTTAATTATTTATAAAAAACTGAAAATATTCAGAGAAGAGTGATAAGAGGAGCGTTCATTGAAAAAGTTCAATTTTGTGCATCGTAGGGAATGAAATTTGAAATTGACCCTTTTCCTCATGGCTTAATAGCTTCTCAGTGTCTCCATCCACGATCCAATCAGTTTAAAAAGAGGATATTTATTATTTTTACTCCACTTAGGAGAGGAGGAAAAGCCTTTCCTCCTCATAGAGCGCGAATTGATTTCATCAAAATGTGCTCTAGAGATAATGGGGTATATAATGAAAACCGTCGCAACTTAATTGAGTATCGTTCCACTGAAACTCCTATCAGCAAAAAAAAAAAAAACTGAATGAATCATACACTGGGTGTCATACGAAAGCGGGCTTTGATATGACGTCAAAAAGCGAGCATGAATTTAAGGCCATAGATTTATTGGGATAAGGCAATTGTGAAATGTGATCCATTGATATACTTCTTCATACTTAACAACGTCACTTCGAATGATAGTTTCCCGTACTCGACATTGAGAGAAACAAATTTCAAAATCTCCTTTTTCTCCTGGATAAGGGTCCACTCTTGATCTTTGTTCATTTCATTTTAGACTTAGTAATTAAAAATAAATTACCTATCGAATCTGATATTATTTCAGGTATTGTACCGAAAAAGTAAGTTTTGGATGGACACAGCCTACATAATTGTACAAGAATATATTTAATTGCCTCTCCTACATCCTGGGAGGGATGTAGGAGAGGCAATTAAATATATTCTCTCAAATAAATCTCCTATCTCCTCTCCCGACATCTGACACTACAGTAAGCCTCTTTTTAATTCCAAATAATTCCTTCTTCCTTTCATTCCGTCCAACACAACTTTTCTCCCCCCAATTCCTTTCTCTTCCTCGTTGGCTCAAAATTCTCCCCTCTATTACAGTCTTCAACATTTCAATGACAATCAAAAAATTTTAAGTCCATCTTTTCTGCCTCTTTTTGAATATTCCCAAGAATGAAACACATTTCTCCTCCATCACTGTGCCTAATATTTCACGTTTGTTTGACTTTCTGTTCACTTCACCGTCTTCATCCTTCTCCACACCCACATTTCAAAAGCCCGTGATCTTGCTTCATTGACTATGTTTCCGTGTCATACAAAACTATGCTTCATATCAAATTTTCCACGAGACTTTTTTCAATATCCTTACTCAATATCCCTGTCATCAATTTCCTCCTCCTTGTGAAAGCTTCTTTGCCCAACGCAATTCTTCTTCAAGATTTTTCTTATATCCGTGTTACTTTGACTGACAGTATTGGTCCAAGACACATCCCCGGTACGTAAACCCATCCACCACCTCTAGTTTATACATTCTCATTTTATCGCTTAATTTACCATTTATTCTCCTCAAAAACCTCATATTGAAGGAGAATAGATCATATTGAGATATTTTCACTCATTTGAAAAGTCATATTTCAGTCTTTTCAAGGCTAAGGATTTTTTTAACAATACCATAACGTTTTTAATACAAGCTCATATACTATATTACGCCTATAGAGAGAACACTCGACTATAGAGACCTGTATTGCTGTCTTTTAAAGACAGCTCTCTAAAATTTGCTCTCCAAAAAAAAAGATTGCTCTCTAAAAAAAATGTTATCAGCAAAACTCTAATAATTTTAAGGCACGGATACGTAATATGCATATCAATGTGAGCTAGCCTTACCGCACCGCTGAGCCAAGAATCATGTTTTTTATAATATTTTCGTGGTGCAAAAATTTGGAAAATCATCTCCATGAATCTGTTTCTTCATTCATTTGTTTATGTATCGTTATTTGCGAATCTGAACCTTCTCCATCTCCAATTTATAATTTTTTTCCTTTCCTGATTTCCTCAGGAATTCACGTCGATGCAAAACCAAGGCTACTATTCACTCATTGCATATTGTCCTCGTCTTTGCCCTACCCGATCATTTATTAAATCCCGGGACGAATTGAACGTGATGATAACCCGACTTTATATTTGTTGATGTTTACATCGGCTACCTTGAAAAGTAGTCCCGGGACTTAGTGAATGTTGGGTTATAGCTCCACATCGCCGCCGCGTTCTCTCTCCCATTGTTTCCTGACACTGATAACTGTTTTCCTAAACCTGATACCCTTGCTATTATAGTCCTTTTGCTCCTGTAAATTATGAATCATTGTATTTAAACCGTGCCATCCAATTAATAACGATGATAACGATCTAGTTCCTCACATTATGTGGAGAAGAATGGTCTGTATTTCAACGATGAATTTAAATTACTAAATAGTTAATCGTGGAAATAATTAATTTTATCATTCGATTACCTAAACTGAATGTAAACTTTGAATCAATCATTTACTCAATAGATTTAATGTTAGCTCGAATTCAATGTTATCTCTTCTCACTCGTAAAATATACGACCATAAAATTTAGAAAATGATGCAAAAACTAATAAAATAATTACCCAAATTCGCATAGCCGTATGTTGGAAACTGTCTCAGGCTTAACCATGCTGAATTTATTCATATTCCAAGGAATGATAACAAAAATAAAACTCAGCAATTCCACCGTTCACAATTTATACTATACTATACTAGTATATCACACCTCTATGGTTTTTCTTCTTCAGCTGATGATTTTGCGCGTCAGTGAAACCATAGTCGCGATACATAATAAATCGTGGTGTTGTTGGAATTTTTTGCAACTATTCCTCAGTCGAATTTTATTTTTTCGCCCTGGCGTCTTCTTCAAACGCGCTCTTATAGGTGGACGACTATCAAGAATAACTCTTGTTTAGGTAGCACAACGTAAGCACTTGGTCTAACTAAAGAGTCATTTCCTACGCGCCTGGTTTTTTTTCATTTCCCTTTGTGCAACCCCCTGGCACCGTCTGAAGGGTCGAATTACCACCAATTCGCAGACTTGCTCTGCCGAGGCACGAGCGCCGCACGACCGTTTGAACCAAAATTGAATCCCCTTACCCCCCCGCCTTTCCTTCCTCTGCCACGAGGACCGACTTCGCGGGGCAATTTGATTACCCCAACCGCAAACTCCCCCTCCCTCTTTGAGGAATGGATGGATGGATGAAAAACACTTGTGTGTGTGTGTGAGAGAGAGAGATAGAGTTTCCCTCTCCTCCCTCAACCGTCGTACCCGCCTTCTCGGCCCTGGAAAAGATTCCACAGGGTCCCTCATGGCGGGGTAAATGAAAAGGGTCTATTTCTGGCCTCGTCGTGTGCTGCAAGGGGTGGACTTTTAATAGGCACCGCCGCCCACTCGCAGCGAAACCCTGGCTTCTCGTGCGACCGGGGGGAGAGGGGTTGCGAACGGGGAGCACTTAAGAGCAGAGAAGGCTTTTTGGGGGAGCTTCGTCACCCCCTCCCTTCTCCCGCCTCCCAAGGCATCCAAAAGAAAAAACAATGTCACCGCGTCTTCTAGGCTCTCTTCTCTGCGGAGCCTGTTCGTATCATGAAGGCATTTCAGTATTACTCTTCTTACTTATTGAGGTAGGTTTCGATGGATCCAGAAAAGTTATCCAGTAGCATGGCAGTAAATGTCCTTAAACTTCATTTTGGATATCGACATAATTCGCTTATTGGCTGAAAATACGTCCTACATTCCTTAATTCCATACCACAAGCCGATACATTTCCATCCATCAGACCAGTCGACCATGGGAGGTGTTTTGAACGACTCGAATAGAATTATAAAGTGAAAAAAAACACTTTAGGTTAACCGGAACACATTTCCTCGATTGCTACGTATGAGTGCAAATAACAGTTGTTTTTTTGGTGTTAAGGATTTCCTCGGAACTCCATAATGTAATCTAAAATTCTAATTTCAGGTATATATTAGGTTTTAAAGAAGTTATTATAATCGGATACAATTCAATCAACCGGTAGTAGCATTTCACAAACTCTCGTTCAATTGTTAAATTGAATTTCTACAATTGAAATTTAAACTCAAATAAAAGGAAAAATAAACTTAGACGAATAAATTAAGGGAATTAAAAATTGTCTGTGGTAGGTAAGAACACCTGTAAGGGTGAATGAAGGAATAATTGGGATATAATCTTCGCCAAGTCAATCATATAATTGTAAACGTTAATTACAACGTGATAGAAATCTTTTATGCAGCTAAAAAATGGACTGGTTTTCATTCAAGTTAGGCGCAAACTGATATAATTTATGATGTGCTTTTAATGAAATAATATCCAGTTTGAAACTCCGTAACCAAATCTTGCCGACGTCCCCAGTAGGCATATGGGTATATTAAAAAATAGCTAATATTACATAGAAAAAATATGAAGCAAGCATTGAGCTGCTCAGGAAATGAATAATTCATCTCAATAAACAAGTTTAACAATTAAGTATCTCTTCACAGTCGGAGAGATAGCATAAAGATGTGTAATGGTGGGATGAGGGATTGATCGTGAGAAAACGTAATGTAATGAGAAAACGAAAAGTAATGAAATTCTCAAGGATTTGGAAGGCTAAGATAAGCATTTAAATTAGAGGACTTAAACTAGTACAGATAGATCATCTGCCTCTACAGGAAGGTTTTATAGGGCGACCAGAGTAATAAGGACGTTGAAATAAGAATTAAATTAGGTGAGGAAGAGTTTATAAAGAGGCGGCAGTCGAGAAAACGCACCTATAATAAATTCATCCAGAAAGGACTAGTGAAAACGTTATAATAGAGGTTTAGAATTCCTCCTAAATACACGTATGGTCGTTGAAGTGAGAGAATAAGCTTAAAATGGAGGATTTGGTATGTGTGTGTGTGTGTAGAAGTGTGGAAAAGATTGAAAAATGAAAATGGACGGAAAGGGAAACAAGCGATAAAGTTCTAGGCATGGTAGTGGAAGATAAATAGCAGTTGGGAGAAATTCTAAGACGGTAAGAAAAACGAATGTGGCAGACACTGAGAGGCGTTGAGAAGTTTACGATAACAGTTGAGAATGTTTGGGTAGAGGAAGGAGGAAAATAGACATTATATATATATATATATATATATATATATATATATATTTATGTATAATATTGAAAAAAAATAATGTAGGTCGCGGTGGTCCAGGAGTAGAGAGATGGACTACTGACCGGAGGGCCCGGGTTCGATTCCCGGGCAAGGCTATGGGCACCTGTAGCTCCACCCAAGCTATGTGATTTTTCGGGTACCAGATCTTCCTGGGAAACCATAATCGGCACAGGGAAAGGAACTGGCCCCCCTACCCTGATGCGTTAAATTTTCACGCCGTCGGGCTTAGTACTGGGTAAACCTTACCATCACCTACCAAACCGACCTTCGGTTTGAATACTGTGTTTATGGTTTATGATTTTATATATATAATAAGTAATATTAATCAGTGAGTGCCAATGTCCATGAAAACCCATCCTACATCGGTAGACCTCTTCAAATAATAATAATAATAGATATGTAAAAGGTGTCATGAAGGCTTAATGCAGTTCATACATTTGTTAGTTGGTATTATGTTTTTCAGGTAGAATTCACTCTCGTTTCATGGCTTGATCGGCCATTTAAGCATTGACAGCTGCTTGTACATGTATGTGGGAGGAGTGAATGGAAGGGAGGGTAGGGTTGATGACGTGTCTTTTGAGGACTCCCTGATGGAAGGGGTGATACGGCTGTCGTTGCGCATCGCGTGCAGAGAGAAGACGCGGCTGCGGTTGAAAAATGCCTCCTCGTCCTCAACAAGTGAAGGCTTCATTACTAACGACTGCGGACACAGTCATTCCGGCATTGCTTTTCTCACGAGGCGATCAGATGCGGCAGCTCTCGCCAATGCATACGGCCGCGTGCTACTCTCGTTCACATTGTACACATTAAAAAAACGTTTTCAGATTTGTATATTTTCTCGACAATTACATTTGCGATTTCATTGACTCAATTCATATATACTAAGCTAGGCTGGAAACTAATGGACTCATGCTTGTAGACCACAAACCAAATGACGTTCAGAAGAACGTCTGGTGGTATGTAGAAGTAACATTCCCCCTTAACACGCATGCGCAGGTTTGATGTCGTTGCATTCATCCAGTGTATTTTGAGAAGCGGAAGTATGGAGACGTGTTCTAGTTCCATGTCGACGCGAGTTAACTTTTCTTTACGTTGAATCCAGGACTTGACAGCTACCTTTGCCTCATCGTTCGAGGTGTAATGATTACTCTTGAGGTGTCTCTTGTGTGGAGGAAAAAATGAAAATCGCAAGGCGCAAGAATGGGGGAATAAGGAGGGTGTAATCGGTTCAAAACGGCGTGGTACCCATCGTGCGCAGATTTTACGGCATTCCAGTTGTTCATTAATGAAACCGAAACGTTCCTTGGATATTCCAATATGGTTTGCAATACGCTTTCTTGCTGGTCATTTTGAACCAAATCTACCACTAGTTGTCGATGTTTATCGCCTGTGGCAGTGACCGGACGTCCGGTGCGTGTTTCATCAATAATTATGGAGTTTCCAGGCTCGCAACCATAAAATTTTACCATCCATCTATTTACAGTAGACCTGTCAACAGTATCGTCACTATAAACAGCCTTTAAACAACGATGAATGACAATGGGAGTCACTTTTTCAGCAGTTAAAAATTTGATTACAGCACGCTGTTTAACTCGCGTTGACATAGCTTTACAACGAGTCTCCATACTTCGGCTTCTAAAAATGCACTGGAAGAATGTAACGACCTCACACCTGCGCATGCGTGTTGAGGGGGAATATTACTTCCCATTGCCACCTAGAATGCTTCTGAAGGTCATTTTTTTGGTGGTCTACAAGCATTTGTGCATTAGTTTTCAGCCTACCCTCGTATGTATGGTTACCTCGGATTTGCACCGACGTGATTTGGAATTTCTGAAGAAAGCAGCAATGGAAAAAAATCTAGTAGTAATTGAGATTGAAAAAGTGAGAAGAATGAAGAACAACGAAATGAGTGTGGAAACGAGTGCATGGAGATGATTTACAAGTATTCCAATCATGCACCTCAATTGAAATGACATTGCAGTATCGTTTACTACCGAATAAAATGAATTCCAGAACTGAATTGACCACAATTAACCTGACAATACTCAGAACCATACTGATAGTATGTTCTCAAAGTTAAATCTTTCGCAAGGGGAAAAACGGAGCTCACTAGGTGAAAGATTAACTTTTTAAATAAAGAATAATAATAAGCCTTTAATAGTGAGTGTAGAGTCTCTATTCGTGTTGCCTATGTCTTTCCAGGGAGTTTTTCTCCGAAGAAGTTATAAAATCTTAAAGTATTTGATAATTTATAAACTCTCAAGCCGACGAAAACATAGCCCTTTACGTTTCATTCAGATAAAAAGAAAATCCTTCATCTACTACAATCTCTTTTCTTGAAATAATTCTGTTTAAACGGTTGATGTAAAGGTTTTTTTAGGATCGAAATTAAAGAACGTAATTATCCATTCAGTTTCATCTTTTACCTAATTCTTGTGAAGTACATCTACTAAGTTAAAATTATTAGCATGTAAAAATATTTAATAGAAATATACGTGCGTTTACATCAATTATCGTGGGCTCGTCGAAGAATTTCTCTCAGAAAATCCATTGTAGGTACATCATAAACACTGAATATAGGTATTGATAGTGTGTTCGTGTCTAAAAATAATTTAAATTCTTCCTGTAATCTTCGTCCATGCATATGGTACACAAAACGGTCAATATATCCTGTTAGCCAAGTTGTAGCTTCTTGTTTGCGAGAGGGTTCTTGTTTACTTCTCGTATTCTTGTGAATCTGACCATCTTTACAGCCCTTCAAAAAATTTATACATGGAGTTTTTGCTCTTTCTACGTATTGACATATTTATATATATATTTATTTTTATAATAAATAAATAAATAGATAAATATATATATATTTTTTATAATAAATAAATAAATAAATAAATATATATATATATATATAACAATACGAAGGAAGACCACAAGGCTATTTTAATATGTTTGTATATTTATTATATATATATATTATTCACACGCCGTCGGGCTTGGTACATGGATGAGCTCTGCCATCACCTACTAAACTGACCTTCGGGTTGATTACTGTGTTTTTACGCACACACTTACATATGAAAGTAGTTTTGTTGTTCCCTTTGATAAAGTAATTTTTTATTCTGATAGTATTAAATAAATATTTAATCATACATAAAACACACCTGCGGATCAATAGAAGTAGTTCACTCACACGAATTCATTATTTGAAATATACTAAGGGTTCCATTTTCAATAAAGTATTTCAGCCTCGAACTACCTCGCTTGAGGTAACCAAGTGATTCCAAATTATACAATATGTGGTTTAGACCATCACTTTTTGGACTAAAATCGGGAAGGACAGATAATTTGAGGGTGGGAAGAGGAACTTGTCCAAATGATATTTGATAAGAAATGACGAAGTTATAAATAAAATAATGACGCTAAGGGTCAGAACGCTCGAGTAACTCGAATATCCAATTATAATGTGGGTGTTCGAGTTTCCAAAACGGAAGACTCGAAAAGATTTCAGTTATATCCACGTCATTAATCGGCGCCTTTATCAATTTCTTTGTAAATAATGGCCTTACTTCACTTTTGGACGTCGTCACACAATAATGCATAGTCGTGGAAGGATGAGGAGTGTTGAGGGGAGCGGATCGGGGAGTTATTGAAGTGATAGCGGCCGAGGACGTTGACGCGAAATGGGTTTCGGGAGGAGAGGGTCGCAGGATGGATGGGGCGAGGCCGCCGGAGGGGGGTGGTGAGTGGGTGCGAGGACGAGGATCCGTGGGTGCAGTCAGGGGGTGGCGTGGCCACGGGTCCCCGGAGAGGCGTTTCGTCGGAGTGGAGAATTTCGACGGGCATTTGGGCTCACGCCTCCGAGGAAATGGTAAAGATAAGAGCAGAGAGGCATGGATAGCAGCTCTCGTTGAAAAACAGTGGAGATAAACGCGAACCGTTTCTCTCGGCTTGAAATTATGGAACGTTCATCAACTTTCTTCATGGCGAAATCATCTATCAATCTGGCTTAAAGTATATCCTAGTGTTTTCATCGATGAGTGGTCCATGAATCTTCAATATATTTTTTTATTATTATGCCTTTACTTACTGAAGAATACATTGCGGTCAAAATTTGTAAATTAAAGTTTCATTTAAATATTAGATTTTACTTCTCCATTTTGGACAGCTTACAGTGTGCACCTCGTAGCTAAAATTGTTTTTTGATAATATAAATTTCAGCTTAGTAATATTGAAAATACGTGTTCCTAGTGGGATACAATTCGTGTTATAGTAAAACTGCCTTCTTGCGAAACCTGTTTAAAGTCGTTTTAAATTACCTTTCCAGAATATGAATTTTCCTATTAAAGTTTTTGCGTTGCTATTTGAAACGGAATTTATGAATGTATCGCATTTGATGCGAGGTCTAGGTGATAACATATAAAGAGTTGGCAAAATCATTTCTCAATAGCTTTTAGAGATCGGAGCTTACAGTTAGATCTGATCATTGGTGGGACTCCGTTCAGGGTTTTATGTTCCTGAGCGACGAGCAGCGATCCCGCTTCCCGTGTCGCTTTGGGGAAAGGGAACGATTTACTGCGAAGCCAAACGAGGTAAAGGAACAAAACCCGGATTGACTTTCTCTCGCTCTCTTGTGTGCGATCTCCCGAAAGGTTATGAGAATTACTCCAGCGCCTACATATATGGGCGGAGGGTGGGTGTTCCTTGGGGGTGAATTGGTATGGGTTGTGATTTTCCGATAGTCCACCCACGCACACCTGCGAACCCTTTCTCTCCCCTTTCCCTTCCTCGTAGTAAGTGAGACTTGGTCGTGAAAGGGGGAGGGTGCTCCCCTGGTGTTCCTTGCCTTGGGCCGAGTTCGAGAAACGGTTCACGCCGTCTCAAGTTTCGGATGTAAGTACTCTAGTCAGATTCTGCCCGGGGCGTTGGCCCAAGATCGCCCCTCCATTCTACTGGAAAGGCAAAAGCACTACGAGTAATAATCGCTAAAACTATTCCTCGCCCGGGGCTATGTGAACTATGAGAAGAGTTTCACCCTGAAATCTGGATATTGCTTGACACTTAAAGGCACATTATTGATCCCGCGCGGCACTTAACGAGCCGCGATTTTGTTGCACATAGCAGTATTTATCATTTTACTATTACCGATCCTAAATTCAATATCAGTTTTATTCGCTCTCTCCTCGAGTCTGTAGAAATATCAAATCCTAAATGACTTCCTTCTATTGCTTATTGGAAAAGTCACAAAAAAACAATGCATCCTTCCTCACATTTCCCATTTACATTTCCAATATTTATGGATCGATTTATGAACATGGTTTCACATTTCCTGAAATGCGTCAAGAAGTAAAGTATTTTGAGTTTATTTCCAAAAATATATTCATAGTTTATGACAACTTTAATATTTATTTTTATGGTAGATTTGGATGCAATTTTTTAGAAATGTAAGGTTTAAGATCGGTATTTTATTTTCCTTAACTCATATTTAAGGCAGGAATTCAAATTAATTTACCTGACATAAATATACCTCGTCTATCTTAACATTCACATCAAATGCTCAGAATGTAAGGAATATTAGGAGAATCAAGGTGGCTCATCATCCTCGCAATAGTGAGTTCTGGCAACTTCTACTTATGTGACATTCAGCTGGAAAGGCCGTGGAAATGACTGTTCATTCACTTATCATTAATTTATTACCTATTATTTGTGATCCATTTATGATTAATTTACTTAAGCTGAAGTATAATAATACAGATTCTGACTGTAATGATTTTTTTAAGTCGGAAAGGTTTTATTACACCGCTATAAGTGGAAAAAAGAAGGGAAATATTAAGTCTGGTGTGATGATTTGCGAGGATAGACCGTCACCAGTTGTCATACACACATTCTAAATTATAAAACGCTCATATTTACACGGGAAGGTTTCCCGAATTGGTTTGCAAGGAAATTTATCCTGTAACCAGGGATCGTTTTTGATAACTTAAAAGTACACACTCAACCACACTGGTTAGTCCAAATTGGTTTGCGGGTCCAAGTCCAAGTTGTTGCTAACGCCAAGGATCGGCTCTGGGTTACCTTAACCCCTGACGTGATAACTAGGAAGAGACTGAATAGGTTGGTGGAGAAAATAACTCAGACGCCAGGGACTTACTTCGGGGGAATAATACACACACATGCATACAAACACATCCACTCAGGTATTACAGAAAAGCAATACCAACACTCGGAAATATGAAGTGGACAAAACAATGGATGGACTGACGGCGCTGTCAAAGCCGAAAATGGCAGGGAATGATGCCCTTCAGGCAAAAGAGAGAAACAGATTGAAAATAAAGAAGGGAGGGAAAATATTATGTGCAAACCAATGAAAAATAAGGGTGTGCAAAACGGATACGCGTATTTTGACGAAGAAAGGTCAAGGGATAGAGGAGAGAAGGGGAGGAAAGTAGGGGGGAGGAAAAGTGAAGGGAACTCAACGAATGGCCATCAGAATTAGGGAGTGTTTACTTTCTTAGCTATCATTATTCTTTCATTCCTTCACATCAAATGCGAGCGTTTTGTCTTTCCTCCATATCTCGCTAAAGCATTAGATTGCGTTTGCATACATATGGAATTAAATATGCTTTTCACCTTGCAGTGAGAAACGAGGTCTTAAATGCAATGCAATTGAAGCAAAATACCAATGACACACATTTATATCTTTCAATTCACAAGAGAACTAATGAGTGTTGAGATTAGGGTTCAAATTTATATCAAATAGTAAGTTATTTTTTATGATAAAATTTCACTCAATTATTTAATGTCTCACGCTATGTAGCTTACGGGAAGCATTTAATTAGGAGATGATTGAAGTATGAAGTTTCCAGAGGAAAAAATTGAGTGATATGTGAATCGACAATATTTCTGTGAAACTTAATTTCAAATAGATATGAATGGATAGTCAGAAAAATGGTAAAGACGTCATGGTGTCAATTTCTGTAGAAGCAGCTGTGAATGGCTTGGGAGCTATGGCTTGTGGAAAGCGACTCATCGTTAAACGGACTGCCACATGTTCCAGGTGTCAAGCTTCCAGGAACCGGATACAAATGTCAGGTTAGGTAGCTGATTGATTACACCAAACGATGAACCATCCCCTCCGCTACCTAATGTATTAAAGCAGTTATCGCATCCATTGGTCTAGGCTGCCACAAATTGGCTCTCTCGCCCACCGCAAAGATGACCTATCAGTTGGCGAATCGTGAACAATAAGGTCTTGGCAGTGCGTCGCTTTGCGGGCAGAAATAGACGTTTTTAAAGGCGAGCTTTAATTGTTTAATTTGTGAGCTAATCGGAGTCGATAAAGATGCATTTTTTTAGCTCGAGTCACATTTGGTGTCATACGAGGGAGAGCAAATATTTTAATTTAAATATTTTTTATCCTCTTAATTTGTTGATTACTTAAGGTTCTCCCTGTTGCGGTTTTCATTTGTAGTCTTTTTGGCGTACAATAGAAGTATTTCAGCTGTTCAAAAGTTTACGGATACTTCTATAAAAACCATAGATTTAACTGTTCTGAAAGCCTCTGCCGTCGCAATACATATTTCTGTGCCTGACTTGGTCTATTGGATGCGGAAATAACACAGTTTAAAAACTTCTAGTCCAGAATTCATGGCTGAAGGGAAATAGGTGAGTCAATATTGTGAACTTTAATGCGTCAATGAGTTTAGATATGTATCATTCCTGTTACTACTCGATAAACGAATGAAATATCATTGATTCTCTGTGGTCTATGCTGAAAGTGGAACGGTCATGTTTACAGAATTTTTACACTCTGATATCATGCTACTGCTTTTAGGCCACTCATGAAACCATGGCGAACACTGTGGGAAATGATGTTTCGACTTTGTTACGTCGTTTTAAGGCTTTCACTTGACTCAACCTTTTTGTAACTATGATTCTTCAGTGTGACCATATTCTCTTGCACCCACCCAAACTTATTTTGTTGCCTGTCAATGTCTTTCTCTCCTGATTAAATTAATCGTGCATATTTAAATTAGACAATACTTTTATAACTTCACGGAAATAATTTATTGTCATTCCAGCAGTATCATCATATAAAAAACTGAAAGAAAGTATTTTTCCTTGGAATATAATGTTCCTATTCAATTTCACAATGTTGAGCTTGAAACTATTGATTAATAGATGTTGGATTTCGGGTAGAATAAAAATTTAAAGCTCCCTTTCCAACATATGAAGCATTAATCATTCGAAAAATTGAGCCGTCTCGTCAATTTCACAAAAAAACCCGGTGGCAACCGCCTTAACTAAACCTAGCACCTTCTCAGTCATGAAAACGTTAAAAAGGAAGCAACTGCGTAGAGTCCCGGATGAATTCTTCTCTCTTCTGAGTTTTCGTCACGTCGTTTCACTTTGTCGTTCTCCTCCTGCGTCTCGTGAGGTTCGAAATGTCCGCTTGGTATTGTCTAATTTTCCCGCAGGTCGCGCTCATGGTTTTTGGACACGAGCAAGAGAAAGGGCCGCCGGCCTGTATGTCCCATTGTCCCCAAGGTGGAGCGACGCGCGGAAAACCTGAAAATAGGAACATTCATCAACACGATAAGTCCGTGACTAGAATCGCCGATTAGTTAGCAGGGAACGGTCAGTGCTCAATCGGGTATTTGAAATTAATTAATTGATCTGAAACCGTTGAAGTATCGCCTTAGTAAAAGTACGTAGTAGCTACAATAAATACGCAAACTGGTGCAATATAATGGTCATGAAAAGGACTATAGCAACACCCACTAGCGGCGCTAGTTGTCTGGGACCCATAGACCCGTCTGTTCTTGGCGAATCGCCTATCTGTGCGTATGGCGCCAGGTTTGTTAGTTTCTGTTGTCCTTTTTTTTTACTGTTTGTCGAAAATGGAAATTGACGAAATCACGGAGCAACGAATAAGCATCAAGTTTTTTGAAATGCCGATAAAATTCATCAAGAAATTACTGAAATGTTAACAGCTGTTTACGGTGATAACGCTCTGAATATAGCATCCGTTTTTAAGTGAATTAAGCGTTTTGAAGATGGCCGACAAGACACCGCGAATGATGGAAGACCGGGACGACGTTCAACCACCTGTGTTGCCGACAACATTGATCGTGTGCGGTTCCTTATCCTTACTGTCAATGCTGAGTTCTACCTTGCGAAAATGTTATGAGAGGACATATCACTGGGAAGATGTGTGGACACAATAAAGCAAGAAACGACGGGAAAACTAAAAGCCCTAACTGCTGAGGACTTCCAAAGGTGCTTTAAACAGTGGAAGATGGAATAAGTGCATTGCAACGAATGGAGAGTTTTTTGAAGGGGACAAAATCGATGTAGACTAAATTTTGCAAAATGAAGTTTTTATGGCTCCAGTTTGTGTATTTATTAGACAGATATCATAGATTAGCGGGATTTTCAGCAATCGCAGCATCTCTTGAACTCGACATCCGATTCGAATCACGAGCGAACTTGAATTCTGTTCTCGTCCACAACGCTTACACGTGGAGCGTCCTTATTTCCTGATGCGCTCTCATTTCCTCGTTTCTTCCAAGGACTCACCTTCGCTCGCTTCCTTTCGCTCCCCACCTATCTCCCTCCCTTGCCCTCGCTTTGCATATTTTCTGGCAAGGCATTGATCCGATGGGGCGTCCCTTTAAAATCCTGCGTGGACCCTCACCCTCCCTGGAGTGTGTCGTCAGCCCCTACCGTGCTCTGGCGCATAATTCCCTTCAGTCCTCTTCCCTCATCCACTCACTCCTTCCCTCCTTTTAATTTGTGTACGCGCTCTCTCCTGGTGTTCCTCTTGATTTTCTGGGTGTATGCGTGGTTGAGCAGGATGGAGAAGTGTGACATCGCAGGGGGAGACACACTTCGGACCGAATACGGGCGGACGCCCGGCCGGTGGATTGCGGGCGGGTTTGAATATCCGGTTATCCGAGTCTAGCGAATGTTCAATGGCAGTAATTTCCACGGAAATGGGATTTCCAAGTTGGCATTTGCTTCCCGCGTTTCTGCCTTGATGGCGAAGAATTTTTCAGTTTTCTCGCTGCCTTACAATATGGTAATAATCTATACCCGCTGGCTTAGTGTAGATCATGTCCAAATAGATACTTAGGTGTTCCAAAACTGAATGTTAGAGATTTAACTTGTGCATAAATACCTAATGGCCAGGGCAAAAATATGACAAAAATATTATTTTTCTGCGTTCAATCAGGAAAGAGAAAGTAGTTGACTTGAAAAAAAATATCCACGTTACACCCAAAGAGGTGATTTCTGCGGAAATAGTTGAGAAATGCTTTTAGACTGTACTATTCCTCTAAGGTCTTCTGAAAATTTGCTCAATTCTTTCCCTTTTTATTTTATTTCGTATCTTATATGGCTGTGTACCTGCATTTCATAAACACGCCTTCGTCATTTTAATGCTCTTTTTGTAAGTTAGCGAATAAACGGATCAAACACTTGTGGTTTCCTCAATCCGCAGAATAAATATCTAGCGAAAAAAAGATTTTGAATCGCTATTTATTTCGCCGATGTACCGGCACTCCAATCGTACCTTAGGTAGAGAATATTCATGGGCGTTTGAAATAGTTGTAAGGATATGAAATGCTCAATGTTATCGAAGCTTAAAAGTTATCATTATATTTCTGAGGGTATTTTAAAATAATGATCTACAATTTGAAATTATAATGCAGTTCTGGACCATATAAATTGTCTTGCCCGGAAAGATTCTAACTGCTTTCCCACCAGTTTTGTTGCAATGAAAAGTGTTATTACATAAAAGGTGCCAGGCACAGAAACTATTGTTATTTGCAGAGTAGTTGTCTACCAAGTTTGGGTAAGTTTTTAATCAACTTAGGTTCTGCTACTACTATATATCTAACCCCTGGCTAATATGCAATGAAATAGCCATTAATACTCATTCTCTAGTTTTACGTATGCTCGTATACTTAGCATCTAGTCTACGCTTATCCTCTCACTTTATCAACCAAGTTTCCGAACCATACAATACTAAGCCACATATTTATATAAACTAAGCTTTAAAAATGTTTTAAATCTTTAATTAAGACTGCCATCAACTACGAACTCTTTGTTAAAATTACCTAACGCAAGCCTCATGATGTCCCCATCACTCTGCCCATCCTTCTCCAAAACTTTCCTAAATAGGTGAACTGTTTTTCCTATTTTCGTAGCTCCTGTTTCCCAAGGTTAATATTGACCTTCTTATTTCTTGAGAATCTTATTAGGTCTCTTTACCAGTTATTACTTCTCATTATACACCCATAACTTTTTATGATTTAAGATTTGATTGCTACGTTAATCAACTCTTTATCACCTTCCTAATTAGTATTCCGTCTTATTCTAACCTATTGTTTTCATACAATCAATGCAAATTCCTTCAAGAAATAATATAATCAGTTTCTGTATTGAGTGGGCACATACATTAGTTCCATAACTTAATCACCGGGTGGAGGACTCAGATACATTTGAATATTAAGAGCACTGCTTGTAAACATGTCGGATAATATAATATATAAAAATTCGTGCTCATCATGAAGATCTTTAGCGCTCACCTGTAATCCTTTGTATGTGAAAAACTTTATTTTTTATGAGCCCGGGAGGGAAGCTTAATTTTATGGGCAAGATAACGGAAAGGAATAGAGTCATACGCTATATTTGAGTCCGTACACCTTTAACTCGCTCGATTATTGTTGAATATTACCGGCTGTCCGTTAAAATATGCATGCATACTTTTCCTACTGGTGCACGTCATGCTTTGTTGCCGAACGCGGAATGGGGTGGATGTGGCGTCAAGGGGTGGTAGGGATGGGGGAGAAGGGTGCAAAAGGATTCCGAGGCGCAGGGCGGTCGAGGTGTGCGATGGCGGGGGAGAGGAGCGGGGGGGTTGAGAGAGGAAGAAGGGTGGAATGGGATAAAACCCATAGAGGGGAGGCAAAAGTTTCTTCCCTGAGAGAGGGAGAGCGGTCATTAACCTCTCCGGCCTGACCTCTCCCCTTTCCCCTCCTATGCCCCTCCTCCCCATTCCTCCATCCTCCCCCACCCCCGCCCCCACTCTCTCTTCCTCTGTCCTCCCTCTCTTAAAGTATTTCTCCCATCCTCGGATTACCTCGCTCGAAACTCAGAACAGCGAAGTCGTGCCCCGAAATAAAATATGAGAAGTATAAAAATACGCACCGGTCGAATGTATTATTAAAATCATTGTGGGATGGAGAAAATTAGAGTCACTATTTGTTGTGCCGTGGGGTGGCTTTCTTAGGAGCATTATGATTTTCTGTTAGATAACATGTTTCTGAGGAAAATCTTGCGAGGTCATTATTCTGAAGAATTACTGCGTGAATGGGGAGTTAAATGTAATGTTTTGAAAATCAATTTTAAATTGAATTTGAAAGAAGTGGGGAAGATCTTAAACTTTCGAGAGAATGAGTGGATGGGGGAACACGTCTTCTGTGGGTGCTTTCCTGGAATGACGATTCCAGGGTGATATAATTAACTCCTTGGCTCTGTCATTCAGTGGTATAGACATAAATCCATCACCTATCGCTTGAGATATGTTCGAGAATGCTTTCAAAGCTGGCTCAATCAATTATGAATCACAAAGGGGTTTGAGGAATGTTACGGGGGTGAGGACTGAAATAAAACTTAATTGTGGAGTGGGAAATGGACACCCTATTTGACGTTTTAAGAATTACGAGGAATTAAAGAAAATAATTTTTAAAATAATTCACTTTGCTTCGTCACATTAATTTCATACCAGGTTCGGGAAACATTTCTGCAAAATAACTTTATTTAAGATATTGCTTCAATGATTCCAAATTCTTCAACGTACCTCCCTTGAAAGTCGACACACCTTTGTTAGCGGTTTTACCTCAACTCGAAGAATCCCTGGAAGCATGCAAGCTTTTTTGACGGGACTTAAGGTTTCATGGTGGTGTCCTCTGAGGGAGGGTTTCACTACATTTAGGAATAGGAAATATTCTGCTGGTGCCAATTTGGGACTGTAAGGGGGTTGAAGAATCGTCGCGATGTCGTTGCAGGCTCCTATGGTGGCGTTCCTTGAGGGATGATTTCAATTTTGGGAATAGGAAATATTCTTCTGGTGCGTGATTACTTTGTGAAAATGTCGGGGTCTTCTTCAACGTGTAGCTGAAGGTCTTTGCAAGTGGACACTCGACTATATTTTTGATCGTCCGTCACGATATTTGAGACAAGTTTGGCGCTAATCTTTGGCATCGTTAAATTTTTCTGTGATAATGGTGTGCACTGTCATATTATAAAGCAAATGCGATCCGCAATGCATGACAAATTGTGAAAGTAATGCCGAAGATTTTATTGTAACGTTACTATCATTGGTAGCGGGGTAAAATTGGTCGGGAAATGTGATAGGTGGTCTGTCCTTCCAACGCATCCGGTCGCAACTTTGTTCCTAGCCGAAATGGCTCTTAAAATCGGCCATGAAAAGCATCGAAGATGTGTGTTTGAGGGCGTGTAATTGACGTGACAAATAATTCGACTGCTCTTTTTGAGTTCTAGATCCCCACACCAGTCTATCGGATCATTCCGTGGTGTGGTGAAGTACGCGCCGTACTCCTTCCTTTCACTACCCAGAGCGGATCGAAGGGTGACTAAGGCGGGGAATGTATTAGTTAACAAAAGATAGTCTTTCATACAAACTTCAACCTTTGCCAGCACTCATGCTCGCTGACAGAGTTTCATTTATCGCCCACGCTGCTGTGGGTGTCGCTATCTCTCCGTGGCAAATCCATTGTCGTCAGAGGCTGCTGCTCAAATGACGCAAACTGTTTTCCACTCTTGGTCAATTTACGCAGCCATTCTTTTCCCCTCCACCAACTCGACCTCGATTTACGTCCTCAATATGGGGCCCAAATGCGCCACCGGGTACTTACTCTATTTCATGACGTTCCGTTTTTGTCAACACTGACGATATGAAGCTCCAGAAAACAAATCTCGATGTTCCTGCGCGCTATCGCTTCGTCCTCTACTCATATTGCGCCTCCTCTATCATTTGCGCCTCCGAATTTTTTTCGAAGCTCTTTTTTATGCGTAATTGAAGCTTTGGTTTTTTTTTCATGGATTAAAAGAAGGAACAGCGCTTGGAGACCAAATGAGGATTATCAGTTGGGGGGAAAATAGAGACCGTGCTGTGAAATGTATGCTAAGCCGATTGGGAAAATTGAAGAACTTATTCATGTATTAAATCAATTCTGGGAAACATAGGTCTGCTGGGTGTCTTCGACGAAGACGTGTACACAAGAGATATATATTATTTCGCACCTGTTGCCCCGAAATACAGAGAGCGAGGATCATCCCGTCTGAATAGTTTGTAATGATCAATTTCACATTTACATGCTTGGGAAAATGAAATCCCTGTCAACGCGGAAGAATCTAATTTTATTACATAGGTAAGGCTTTCAAATACAGTATGGTTACTGGTGTTTAAGACAAAGATTTATAACGCTTAATTTAGTTTGTTAGCATTGACAACTTTTGGTAACGTTCACCATTTTTTTATAAAACTATTAAGTGCTGGAATAAGTATCTCATCTGGAGCATAAGAAGACATTCAAGGAAGTCTCCTTCATATCGACTCGAATTTTTAAGAGCTACTACCAACTTTACAAAGCGCATTTGTAGGCAGTTTTCTTTCTATCTGACGTATCCTTGAACAAAATGACATTTTTTTCGATATTAGATATTTATTATTGTTTTAGCCTAAATAGTTATTTACATTGATTTTTATGCAGGAAAAAACAATATTTTTATACTTATTATTTCTATTTCAGACTTTTTAGCTTTTCAGATTGACCATTGTATGATAATTGCAGTATTATTGCGCGTTTTTAAAAATAACAGACTTTCCAATCTGAGTTAGTTAAGAAGAACATACCAGGTTTATTGTTCGGACAGGTTTTATTTTTTATATCTTAGGAAAAGAGACGTTTAAACATTCTCGAACATCATGCCCATTTTATATGCTCAATACGTCCACAATTAATCTTATGCGGTAGAAGATATTTAGAACTAAATAGGTGAATAATTCGTTCATTTATGATGCATGCTATTAGAATAGTCGTTATAATTCCTTTGTATACACCCCTAAGGCGATATTTAATTCTGCACCTAGTCAAAATTTATTTGCCCAATAAGGAAATTCAGTGGTTCAGAATTTTTAAATTGGATGATTTTATAGAATATGTACTCGTAATTAAGAATTGACTGGTCATGTCTTTCATTTTGCCACCATTTTCCTCATTGTGACCTCAAAGTTTTCATGATGGTCTCTTTATCGTCTGGCCCATGGTCTTCATGAATGTTTCTTCCGAAACAACTGCCGGCGTCATCATTAATGTATCCTCACTTGAATGATCGTCAAATAACATTTTTTCCGCTGTTGACGTGCATCATAGAGAGCATCGCATATATTCGATCTATTTCTGAATCAGATGGGTCAAAAATAGTTGAATGAATTGAATCTTGCGGGGCGAAGTAGAAGAAATGATGAGTCAAAGATGAAGGCAGAAAAAAATTAATGTATCCTTGTACGTATGTTATTTTATATACACATTTGTATTGCGGGGCATGACAAACAGGATTCGTCATCTGAATCCTCTTCTTACGTTCTTTATTCTCCGATTATTAATATTTCGAGGTGGATGCCTTTGAAAGCTCAGAGATATGACACAAAGTTTAAATAGCCAAAAGTGTCACTAGCGATATCCAGTGAATGATCCGGCGCCGGTGGTGCCGGGGTAACGTCCTCGCCTGCCGACCCTGAGGTCGCGGTTTCGATTCCTGCCTTGGTGGGTCTTCTCCCACCAAGAACTTGAGCATTTGAAATTGTCTTTTCATGTGATATACAGGTACGAGTCAGGTTAGATGAACGGTCAAATAAAATCTCAATCTCGCCCCATATTTTTGCCTCTTCCTAAGTAAAATATATTGTAAGATGGACAATTACTACTGTAGTATTGTAGTCTATTTACTGGAGTATAAAATAACATATTTAAATTTATCACCAGCATTGAATTCCCCTACTTTTTTCATTTCCCACACAATTTGTGGCGGATATCTCCAAGCCATAAGTGGTGGCTGTAGTGTGGATTTAATTATCGATTTCATTCAATGATCTAGTTTTTTACGTGTTAGAATTTAGGATGTATAAAAAAATACTTGATTACGGTGGCATTCCCATGGAAACGCTTACGGCTTCGGAAACATTGTCCTGCACAGCGGTCTAATTTTCTGTGAGTGGGCCCCACTCTCATCACAATCCCGGAGATATATCGTCTAAGATTCTTCAAAGATTTTTCTTCTCTCTTTCTCCCTCCCCTTGTCTATTTAAGGG
This sequence comes from Hetaerina titia, assembly GCA_037158775.1. Classification (NCBI taxonomy): domain Eukaryota; kingdom Metazoa; phylum Arthropoda; class Insecta; order Odonata; family Calopterygidae; genus Hetaerina; species Hetaerina titia. The sequence goes on along the minus strand of CM073777.1, from coordinate 78,511,453 downwards.
GGAGAAAAGGAACGGCTGACCATATCGGGGGTCTCGTGTTACGCTGACCGATTCCGTATCCCGGTGCCGCTTTAAAGGGGGGGGGGCGAGGAGGACTTAGAACGCGCCGCATATTGTGGTCCACCCTCGACAATCGATTGCCCTCCTCCGTAGGAGAGGGAGGCGGGAGGTGGCAGGACGGATGAGGGGTGATGGCACGCGGTGGTCGTGGGGTGGGGATGAGGTCGGCGGATGGCGGGAAAGACACGGGACGGCCCTAATCTACTAACCGGTCGAACTCTCCCCCACTGCTGAAAAGACTCCGTACCTTTCACCGATTTTTTCAACTAGTTTCCCCTCCCCACCCTCCCCCATCATCCCTCTCCCTTCTCTCCTCCCCCCGTAATCCAATCGACGGATATTTCGATTCCGTTCGGGGCATGTCGGGAGGCGAATTATCTGCGCTTTTTATCTCGTCGGCTTCGAGATAAGGGTTTGGGGTGGAGAATCAACTCTCGGTTGCGCTAAGGGAACGGAAAAGGATTTTGATATTATTTCTCTGAGGCAGGGTTCGGCATTATTTTGAGGGAAGGGAGGAGAGAAGATTTTTCCCCTCGAGCGAAACCACGTCTGCCGAGGAGGGCAACGTGCCCCACTTAAGGGAATCGCATTTTGGAATTTGGATGCAAATCGGATTCCAACGATGCGATTCGAGGGTTTTCATGCTCGTTTCCGGTCATCCACCGCCCATGTAAAAACATCCTGCGTCGATTGTCTACTCTAAGTATCTGAAATGTTTCACTTGGCACATGTGCACATTAGTAATAATAATTTGGACAATCTACTTTTCGTTCGCACACGCATGATCTGTCAACATTGATTTTCCACATTGGAGTTGACAAGCACGGACGTAATTCAAAATATTCTTATGTCATTATTGCAGTGATGCTTACATAAAAAAAAATTGATGCTTTTACGGATTTTTGCCACTTCAATCAAATTTGCGTTAAACAACTTAGGAGAGGCAGACTGCACCTCTGAGCCTTAATCAATTTCATAAGATACAAAATTCTTAAATTTTCGTCAAAGGGATATTTTTCATATTTATTCATCATATTTAATTTGATGTAAACATAAATTTGAAAAGTATACTAATGCTTAACTATTAATCCATCGCTTATTATCTAAGAAATATGTTTGATTCGTTGAAAGAGACTTCTTTCTGGCACATTTAAAATGTATCTAATAATTATAGTTTCTTTTTATAAAGAAAATATGACAAACTTTCTGAGACTAATAATTTCAGTCAATAATTAAATTAATACAGAGATCAATCATAAATGAAGGCTCTACAGTAATATTAATTTCATGTTTATGAACACAAAAATTGTACAGAATGATGATTCAATCTTAAGGGTCGGCTTCTCCAAGGACGACTTATTCGGCTAATCCAATGTAACATTTGTAAAACGTTATGAATACCGACGAAGCTGAAATCATAAAAATATGCGTTAAGACTCGAATAAAAATCGTAATGCTGCACGTAGCGTATGACTGTTAAAAGTTACTGTTGCGGCATCTCCCGCAGTTTCTTAAAATTAGTCTTTTAAATGTTCGGTGCAGCTTGCAACCAGGAATGCGAAAGGAAAATTTTCTGTAGCCGATCGAAGAACAAAGATCGGTATCCGATGGAGACTGGTTAATCTGGCTATAGACAGTCTCCCACACTTACAGTCAGGGTTAGAATCACAAGGATGGTGGATGTTTCAATAATATTCCGATCTTTACTCTGTCGCAATGTGCTTAGAATTTCAAATGCATTGCTCTTTAAGCCTGATGTGACATTAAAATTTCTGATTAGTTTGTGCATTTAATTTAACCATTGGGTTATACTTAGGCATTATCCTGCACATTGGTTCTTTGATAACTACACTCTAATAAGGAATCCAGATAATGTTCTCCAGTTACCTGGATGGGACGAATATTGCCTAGAATGTCGCTTAAAAATATCTATCAAGTTAAAGAGACATCTCTATCAGTTCACATTAATTTTGCTATTGACATTAGAAAATTAAACAACTTGGCTTTTCTTGGATCAGGTGGACCTAGGACCTTGGACCTGATGATGTTACACTATGACAAAACCTAGGTCGTGAGAATTAAAAATTTTAAGTGGAAAACCCAAGTTTTTTACTTTTAAAATATCAATATGAAGATTTCACCCCGAGTTACGCCAGAAACTGTTTTATTTATTTTGACAATGATTGTGAGCTTATTTCTAAAAAAACGGTATTTAGGTTAAGTAAAAATTTAAACAATAGAGAGAAATATCGCAGGATTACAGATATTAGGAGAATGCATGTGCTTATCCAAGAAGAAATGGCAAAGCGATGAGAATTTTTTACGGTTACGTAAAGGCTTCGAAAAAATCTTAGTTAAGCTACGACATAGGACCGCGTAGCACCGTCGAAACCGAATTTTGGACTTGGAAGAAAGATAATGTGTTTTGGTCTGAGGCTTCTGAAGTGTTAGAATGGAGAAAATGGGGAAATGTATCAAAGGAAGTGATGTTGACCAGAGAGGAAGACTAACGATGATGTCTTAAGTAGCGTGGTAAGAAAAGAGGGGATACTGCTTGGTGAAGTTCGAAGAAGATACAAAATGTGGTGGAGGAAATATTTAGGTAGAGGTGGCGGAACGATAAAGATTGTACTAAAAGCGCGGACGTAGGAGGATCCCAAAATCTATTTCAAATAGGTTTCCAGCGTTGAAGTATGAACTTTTCAAAAAATGGATTGCTAGGATAGAATTATATATTTTTTCTCTATGAATATGCCCCATTACAAAACTCTGGTTTGAAGATAACATAGGTTGATGCTAATGTCTGCGTTTATTCTCCACCCTCTTCCACGTTCTTGGGAAACTTAAAAAAAATTACACTCTAAAAATGATGACTTCTGTTGTTTGCCTCTCCTAATGATTATTATAGAAAAATATGTTCATTTGACTCTTTGCATTGTTACCAATTCAATGAGGTCTTTTCTTCTTATGTGTACGATATCTGTGGAAATCATTACTCGTGAAAATGGAAGGGACGTCCTGATTTAGGCGCGACACTATTAGAAAGTTGCTCATTGCCTTGATTCATTGATAATTAACTCTGGATTACGAAATCTCTGTGCTAAATGAAACGTTGCTAATTTACTGATGAATGATTTCGTATGTTATATATAAATCGATATAGTAGATATATAAATAAGCATATAAAATTACAGGAACAGAGAAGTAATGAACGGCTTCTGAAGATATTGTATTTTAGGACTAGTTTCAAGTTACATTTTAAGACGTGTATATACGCTTCTGTGGGTGTAGATCTACATGCATTTACTTTTTTGCATGTGGCTTTATCCTCTTTTACGGGTGGTGACCTAACACTCCCCACCACACACCCTTGAGGCGGCTTTCGGGGTATTGTGTGGATGTAGATGATCGAACCAGCCTACCAAATCCTCCGGGAAGTGGAGGTCTTGAGGCACCGCTTCGTTAAATTAGTTTGAGAGCAGAAAGGCTAATTCTGCATGCGACGGTTTGTACCCTAATATTATCAAGAAAGATAATGTGGGTGATCCACATCATAGCGATTAAGATATTAGCTAAAATGTCATTTTTTAATTCCCGAAAATCCATTAATCACCTAATTCATAAAATTAAAAGTAATTATCTAGTTTCCTTCATTCAAATCATTTTCTGGCTCTGCCACAAGTGCGTCACTTCTTTACTGCCAAACGGTGTGGACGCTAAAAGATAGAAACCGTTGCAATCACAAAATGATTCAACCATACCGACAATTGTGCTGAGACTTTACTATTTTTAAAGATGGCAAAGAAGTCCTTGAGAGGTAGTTTAGTGAAGATTAAAACATTGCTACATGTTAGTGACCGATTGAATATCGTGGTCATTATCGTTGATATGCCGTGTGCGCCCATCTTTTCCATTTCGGCCATTTCCCGTGTTTAAAAATCAAAACGCGATCCTCGAAACATTCTACATGTGTATATTTTCATTCACATGGTGTCCTTCATCACTTTAAACTGGCCATTGATTCCTTATCTGCCGTCAATCGATGGCTATGATTTTTTCAGGGATTGTATTTCGGGAGCCGATCCGGATTCAAGCAGATGCTTAATAATCTTATCCTATGAGACTTGACGTTGCTAAGCGTCTGTCCAAACGACTTTACTTCAATCAATACGGAAAGTTTGATGTGAACGATATTTATTTTTCGACTCCTCATTATCATTCAGACTTTGCGGCCTTATAATAGCCGTTATTTAATTAGCTACGCTTTTTAAACACGAAGGCTTTCTTGGTTGCGTGTTTAAGCTGATTAATAGACTAAAAATGTCTTCATTCTCTCGGCTAGTTTTATTTATTTTTTTCAGGAGTGACACGCCACAATGCCTAAACAAGCACCAAAAACGCTCACTTAATTATCTCTATCAATCCAAAACTCCACTATATAACTGTGAAATGGTTTAGGAAACAAACGAGGGTTGAACTAGGGTTCAGTTAGTTTGCAACTGTGGGAATATATTTTAATTTCAAGCATAGAAAATGACGATCATTATTGATTATCTATCTAAAATTCGTGATCCAAACATGTCAGGATATAAGTTTTAAATTGATGGTATTTATTATTGTTTTTAGAAGGAAAAAACTGCTCTAATATATTGCATTGACTGAAAATGGAAATATATTAGTAATTTAGGTGATGAAAATATTTTCCAGTGTGGTAGAAATACGGTTTCGCGTGTTTATAACGTAATTGAAACGAAACAAGTTATATCTATTTTTACAGAGTGATTCAATAGAGTAATAAAGCTGTTTGTGCCCAATCGGAATTTTATTGTCTTATCTTGAACTCAATTTCAAAACTTCACAGGATGTCGCAAGGTAGGCGTGTTTTATTGATTTCCAAAGCTCTAAGTTTGCCAAAAAGGTGCTTTTAAGTGATCAGGATATCCTAAAACCTTGAACAAAGTTTCGCGAACCTAAATACCATTTTTGAGGAGGCGCGCAAAGAAAACATAATAACCTTGATTTATTGTACATTACGACTGTTCACGTGTTAGATGGTATCAGAAGTAGGTTTCATTTTACAAGTAATATTATCTCACGATATACGATCTCATATTTATGAGCTGGGTTCAATAAATAACGGGTACTTGAGATATTTGGAGAGAATTTTATTGATTCGTCTCTGTCAATATTATCTACTTCACAGTACGTATTTACCATTAGATATTATACGCTTCTGTCAGCATTTTTCCTAATCATCGAAACACCTCCTGACCTTGATAATTGGTATCCTTTTACCTGTAGTTCTCTCAGCAATGCATTTTAAATCTCATCTATGCTTGTTTAATGAGGCCCCTTAAGGTTATCTTTATTTTTGGGAAATGAAGAAAGTCACACGGGGTCGAAAGTGTAGGCTGGGGATTCATTGTAGTGCTCTTTTTGGCCACAAATTTACGAATATACGGTGAGAAGTGTAAGCGGGTGCATCACCATGGTGGAGTGAAAGCCATGAATTGTTTCGCCTCAAATACGGGTGTTTTTTTTTCGTATTGATTCACTCAAACGGAATTGAACTTGAAGTAGCGCTCTCTATTGATTGTTTGATCTTGTAGTGAAGTATGTTGCGAAATTACAAAATTTCCGATACTTTTTCCTACACATTTTTAATGTGCTATAAGAGTGGAACAAATTATAAAAATGCTCTTTTCATGAGTCATCTGTAGGAAATAATTATCGCGAAGAAACTTTTGACTCCGTAGGATGGATTGCTCACATCAGTGCTAATCCTAAATCTACTTATTTCAAATTTTTGGTTTCTCTTTTCTCCTACGAAAGTAAATATAACGCATTGTTTTTATTTTGATTTTTTTATCTAACCCTGCGAAAATTCTTCACGTTTTCTTTTTTGCTCTAGCCATTATAAATTTTGTATTTTATACAAATAAGAGACAACTTTAAAAAATGAAGGTATTTTATTTTGTCGAGTGAACTTTATGAATGTGACCCCGCTAAAGTTTGTATTTACTTTACTTCGGGAATTCAACCTTAATTTTAATTATTAATTTGATCAATGGAACTCAAATATAAGTACGTATGTCTAAGGAATAGATGTGTTTGGTCGTTACGTTAGTATTTTTCTTTACTTAAATATTGAAGTAAAAGAATTAATTTGGATTATTGAGATTGCTATCTATTTCTTTCGACTATATTCCATACTCTTTTATTAGTAAACCAATAAATATCGTTGCCTTCTCAGGGCCATATTTATTGCAAGTTCGACGTTGATCGTGTATCTTAACGGTTTATTCCAATGTCGCTGGAATAACTGACACTTCACGGTTTATCGGAAGAAATACTTTCGTACCTTGATTACAAAGGTGAAAGTTAAGTAATTTCGCATTAGTTATCGTACATTTTTCAACAGTAAGTGCATGGAGTCACGTGAGGTGACGGTTTCTAAAAACAATTTTATGCAATTCTTCTTTGACACTTCGATTGTATTTGGCAGATTAATGGAACTTGGCATGTCTACCTGACCTTCTGAATGCTGCATTTCGTCGAAATTGTGTAAAACATGTCATACTACCGAAATTAAGAGTTGCACATAAATCATAATATAGTAAGTTGAAATAAAATATTCCACTTAAAATTAAGCTTGAATAATTTCAGGTGGTCTGTCAAACTGAATAATGATATTTCATAAGAGATTTTGCTTTTTGAGTATTTAATGCGTAATGCTTTTTGAGGCCATGGATTTTTCGAAAAATTTTATTTTATTAATCGAGCAAGATTAGGTGTGGAATCGTAGATATGTAGAAAAATACATTACTATCGTCTCAGAAATTATTTTCGCACTCATTAGTGAAATACCTTTGCACGATCTACAGATTTTACGGATACACTAGGCAAACCGTCCGACGTTATCCAAGGGGAAACGCATTTGCAGAGGTGTGGTGAAAGGATTAGTGGTTAAAAGGGAATGTGAAAACTGAATTTACATTTTGACTATAGATAACTTAATAGTCAATAAATATCCGTTAAGTTGTGGTTTTTGTATGGATTCGGTGGGCTTAAAGTCGTGGTCTTAGTAGCAAATATACTTATGGCCACCGATAATTGGTTGAACTTCAAAATGTATCCACCCGATTTTTCAGTTTTTCATTGATATTAACCTATTACTGAATCATTTCCTTACCTAACTTTGCTAAATCAAGGCTTGTGATGTCTATTTGGGTCCGGTCAAATCGTGAGTATTTTTGAAGAATCATTTCTCTCGTTAAAATTCTTTTGTACATATATTGAGATTAGGTTCATTTCTGTGGATTAAAATATAGTTTGACCGATTTTAGAAAGACCTAGATTGATAAATAAAAGAAAAAACAAAGGAATTCTAACCACTGTCTGTGGTGATACCATGAAATGTAACGAATTAGGGGTAAATATAATTCACCTTTATTCGGGCAAGATTGAGGATGTCGCAGTCTCTTCTTTCACCTAAACCATCGTAAAATGTATTCAATGAAAATATAATTACATTTGTAAACGAATTACTATAAAAAGGAACTAGGTAACGACAATGTATTTATAAGGAATATTAATGAGTACAAAGAGTGTAGAAAGACATGCAAAAACGTGTGAAGAACGTAAGGAACAAGGCTTTTATCCTTGACAAAAAACCCACTGCAGGAAAACACCCACACATGAAGAGGAATGTGAATAACCTGCGAACACCTACAGACAGGCAATTCTATTGTCATAATTTACCAAAAAATACTAAAATACGATTAAATGATAACTAAAAACAATGAACACAGACAAATTAAAAAAATAAAGGTGTTCCGAGATACTAGACGACTCTCCGATGGAGACTTTTAGGCTCATGCTTGGGTCCACAAACGAAACAAGGATCTCACTTGTACGATTCTGTTGATACATCAAAAAAATTATTCCAATACATTAAATAATAGAATGATAGAGATTACCTTTAAAGAATTAAAATATTTATTAGTTCGCCATCTATTATTCGCTTCAAGATGCACTAGCACATTTGCTGATAAATTAAATTTTACCCTCCTCCTCGACAGAAATGTACCCGTCTACGAGGATTATCGTACTCTTAATCACATCACCCTCTGTCAGAGACGTATTGCGTCAGCGATTTGGATATAATGTAAATTTATGCCCGCGAAATTCGTAGTTGTTTCCATGTATGATTAGTGAAATATAGGGAGGACGTTGCCTCTCCTGGTAATTTGCTGATTCATCTCCTCCATTCCTCTAACACTTCCCTGCGAACAAGTGACAATCTTCTCCTTTTTCTCCTTCAATCATGGGGTGAAGAAAGCCATCGGTGTTCGTGAAGGGAACCGAGCCTTACGTACGTCATTTTGTGGGAAGGCGATGCCGAGCCGCACGGCTAGTCGCACAATCACTGCTAGATCGACGTCAGAGCCTATGTTTTGCCTCGTAGATGTGCGAGAGATGTTAGAATACAGGTCTGTTACAATATGATTAGAGCTCTATTCATTGAACTTTGGAAGAAATCGCTTACTCTGAGATATAGGACTATAAATTTATATGTATAAAATCGATATGGATGCATTAGTATGAAACTAAAAAATGTATTAAATTTTTAAAATTCATTTAATTCTTTTTGCTGATGTTTCCACATTATGTCGGGATACGCGACACTCAGAACGCCCTTAATTTGATATTTCAAGGGCAGAAACGTTTGCCGTTAATCATTTTACACTCATAATTTTTTTATACGTTATGTTAAAAAAATGTAATATACTTGCAATTTATCGAGTTATAGGGAACTTTTGAATTATCTCCCAAGGGTGACCAATGACAGAATATTTAAATTTTCCGGATTTATCCTCATTACTGAATCCCAATCCTTATTATGAATGTATATATCTTTTTACGCTCGACCCAAATTTTCCCCAATACAGTGTTTATGTTATTTTCCACTATTATTATTATTTTTAAAAATATATTTTATTTCGTTTCGTGTCTCCTTGTAATCACTCTAAACTGTCCCACTTTCTTTAATGCAATGGTTGACTTATTTACACATGTAAATGACCAGCGTTTAGGCGGAAGAAGGGACTATCAGTCTCAATTACGCCCCAATAAACACTTTTTATTGTTGTTATTTGTATTTATATAGCGATGCATTGAGGGTAAGCGTACATTTTTATCCTACTCCACCGGAGAGTATTTATGCTTTTGTATTCAGATGATGTAATCCGTCCCGCGGTACAATGCCGTTTTAATCAAGAGGCATCGTAGATAGACTCCGACCCCGCTGGAAAGGCACATGAGTAGACCTCTGCAGGTCACGGACTAAGGGACTCTGTAATAAGAAGCATGAATATTGGGACATGGCTCAGGGATAGAAGGACAAGATTTCTTTCCCACCCCCGACGTGCACACTGCCGTGGTGAGATAGCATAGCATAATTCAATAATTCAAAAACACGATGGAAGTGCGGGGGCGAAAGAGAGAGGAAAGGGGATGGGATGAGAGAAAGTGGAGTGAGGGAGAGAGGGTGGAGGGGAGGGGGTAGGCGACGTCACACGAGTCCCCGGCGCTACGGTTACCATGGGAACGGAAAGGCGGGCTAGCGAAGGGAGGTTATGATAGGGTGAGAGGAGATGGAGAAAGGGTATTACGGAGGGGAAGAATAGGCTGCGTTTAAGGGTATTTGGGAATGGCAGGTTAGAGAGAGGATGTTTCGGAGGCAAGGTAATCAGGGTTATCCTTTGTCCGCCGAAACACTCAGACCAACGGACTCTTCTTAAGCTGAACTCTTTAGTCTAAATGCGTGGGGTGAAAAATGGTAAAAATTAATTGAAAAAATCAATCTAAATTAACGCAAAGGTATTTAATTATTTAATAATTTATATTACCTTTATCCGCGATAGAATGTACATTAATGTGTGCGGGGGACACAGCCTTTGCATATAGTCTCACGATTTAATGTCATTTTTGGGCCACTTTCGAAACTATTTTGGTCAAAAAAACCGCATTCGCCGTGCATTTCTTCTCCTCGCCTCAAAGCCACCCAAAATGCGATCTCTTTTCCTTCCTCTTCCCCCGCCGTATTTGTAGCCTCGCTCCGCTTAGGTGAAAGAACTGCTCCTTCGTGCCTCCTCCTTTTCAACAGCAGATATCCGCCGTTATGGTATTTTTGCTAAATATAATTGTTTTATGCACGTGTTAAATATATGTCTATCCCGATATAATGCAAAAAGAGTAAAAGACGTGGCTGAAGAGCTTGTGCAGTGATTGGCTTTAAACTGCGCGGAGTAACTGCCATTTGGATAGATCAACCAGAAATTTCACAAACAGGCTGTCATGAATCACAACCGAATATTGATCGTAGAAAATGAAGAGATGAATCATAGATGAATTTCTCTTTATAACTAGATGAGTACTTGCAAATCTAAAGCGTTTAGGAAATATACTTTTTGTTTGAATCCATCCATGCTCCATGATAGTTCTTTTTATAATTGTTCATATTTTTTATAACCCCAAGAGATAATAGTATTTCCATCACTCTTTTCTTCGAATCTACTGAATTTCTTAATTATTACGTAGTTTTACATTGCATGTTTCATTGCGGATATTTATAAAAATATCCCTTATCCTCCTGGATGTAATGATTAAGCAATAAAATAACTTATTTTTACACAAATTTCATTTTAGAAGATATTAACTACAAAGCTCAGCGAAAAAATTTCAGATTTCAGATTAGATGTCTGGGTGAAGTTGTACTCGTAAAAATAAGAGACGATATATCGCTTTTTCTTTCATCGTTGACCGTTCAATTCGCTTCTAGCTGAATACAAATGACCATTAAAATACTTCTTTAGCTTAACCTACTGATAGAAATGGTTGTGGTAGATACATGGGGTATTTATCGTCGAGAGTAATCAGTTATGTGTTTTGCCTTATTCACTATCTTTGAATTAAAAGATATCTAAGTTTAATTTTTATCACCTTAAGTAGGCAGTATGCTAAGTTTAATTTTTTCCTTGCCTGCATCGCAATGAAAACATGAATGACGACTTAAGGTAATGGATTGCGTACGGAAACCCTGGCCATGACGGTTGGTCTCAATAGATTATGGAGGAGACCTATGTCAACATCAAACAACAGCTGCCAACCTATTGGCTAAACTAATAGGAAATCGTTCTCGGCAATCTGTGGTCTGGGAATGCTGGTCGTCATGGTTCTATCGAGTGAGCTACATCCATTGAGAGTAGATTTGTGATGGGGTTGGGGGCGGGAAGGAGCGTTTCTTCATTCCTTTGAACGGAGGCGGAAGTATGTCTCTCCAATTACAGTCCTCGGATGGGCTTTTCATCGAGGTGTCAGAGAGGAAGACTCGAGATTGGGACATTTGGAGAAGGAGCAAAGCAAAGGGAGAGGCCGAAGGAGATAGCTTGTGCGAGTGAGTGTGCATGTGTATGTATTTATTCATTTTTGTATGAGTGTGTATGTGTGAAAGACGTTGAAGGGGCTTTTAGTTCTCCTTAGTCTTCCCTGTTTTCTCATGGAGCCCCAAGGCAACCTCTCAACCCTTTCAAACGCTATCTCATGCTTTTGCCGCCTTCATGCCGAGGGGCTTGAGAGGTGGGTATTTTTGCGGCGATGGGAAGGGCAACGTGAGGGGTAAGTAAAGGGAGGGTTTGAGAAGGAACTCTTTGAAGGATGCAGAGACTGGGCTGGAAAAGGGGTCGGGGTTGGTCGGCGGTGTGTTTGTGGAGGGTGCGCGTGGGAGAAAGAGAGGTATAGAGAGAGGCGGGGGTGGTGGTGGTGTGAGGTGAATTTGAGTGACTGTCGCAATGGGACCGGGAACAAGAAGGTACGGCGGGCGAGAAGAAAAGCTCCTTTTTGAACTGGGGTCGTCTTGAGGCTGAGGCCGAGGAGGAGGTCTCTACGTCTCATGACATCATTAAAAACTTCTAGACATATTGAATGGATTTTTAAAATTTACCAAGATTCGTCGAAACGAATATCTATAGTTACGTCAAGGGAAATTTTTCGTGATTTCAATATAAGTATTTATGCGGAAAGAATAACGAATCAAAATGGACCAGCATTAGTGTTTTGATCAGTTGTTATTTTATACTGCACGATCAAAACGACTCGTTTTTCAATCTCGTGAATATGTACTCAATACCCATTCCTTTAACTTCAACTCTTAAGTTAAACAATTGAATTGAAAAATCCGAAAGGTCATATTTTTTGCGCCCTGCCCACGGGAAACAAAACATGAGCAGATCATGCAGAAACGAGGAAATTGGATTGAACACGGAAATCATAGCATCACGATTTCAATCATTTATTGATATTTAATTGTAAATCGTATTCTAATTGTTATAGGTATTATACCGATTAAGGTAGGTGTTAGACGGACACAGCGTACAAATTGTACAGAAATTCATTTAATTCTCCCTATTAAACAAAAACACAACTTAAAAATTGGGCACCACAGTAAGTCCTTCCGTATACTTCCTTCCTCCGTCCATTCCGTCCTAAATCCTTATTCAATTCTCGCCCCTTTCTCGTCTACCTAATATTCTACTCTCTATTACAGTCTTCAACATCCCATTACAAGTCAATATGCTTTTCATCTATTTTTCATGTCCCCTTATGATTTATCCCAGTAATCCCCTCTCCTCCCCCATCACATTCAGCACTTCCTCGTTTGTTTTTCTTTCCGTCTACTTCACCCTCTCCACCCTTTTTCACACTCACATTGAAAAAGCCCCCAATCTACGTCCATCCTCCTGCTTGAATACCATGTTTCTTATGGTAATAATATAGTGCCGTAAATAGTTACTATCCATATAAAAGTTTTGACTCTTCTTAACATCCCTACTTAACGTCACTGTCATCAATTCCTTTTTAAACATATATCCGTCACTTGAAAATATTTACCATTTCGATACGCTATTAATTGCACGAATTCCTGCATTTTTCGATGGAACTTGTTCGTTTGGATAGTGTTCGATTTGTTTTTAATGTCAATGTATTTCGGTGACATGCATCTGCGATCCCTTTAAAAGTTTTGTCACTGTTGATTTTCCTGTCCTAATAATTTCCTGGAAAACTAATGGCAGATGTGGAGATGGAAACTGGTGAGATGGTATACTCGCCCCCTCCTCATCAATGTTCATTAACCCTAAGATTGGCTCGTCTCAGTACTCCACTCTATTCACCTATCCGTTTATCTCCTCACGACTATCCGTGCCATTCGTCTTCTCTTCCGCATCTGTTTTAAGTACTCGTAGCTTAAATATTACCTCCGTAGTCTCCCTCAGTCAGTCCTTCTAATCAAGTCTCAATCGACGAATTATTCATCTAACAATTGCCTTACTAAATGTACCTGGTCAATTTTTTACTTATTTTTACCTCCACGGTTCTCATCTTCTTCTCATCCATTTGTAAGAAATATTTCGTTATTGAAGTGATCTAGTCATATGATTGGCATTATTCTCAGACTAAGGGGTAAAATTCAATACACCCGTATCATTTTCTCAGGTTTTAGATGTATCTCTTTCTGCTCGGATGCTAGTAGGTATTATTAAAAAAGTTTCACCAAGAACCTTATACTTTAGCGTGATACATGTAAATTGGAGTGGGCCTCTCTTTTCTTATCTCTCCACTTAAAAAGCTTGTGGATAGATAACGACAGAGTAGCTAAAGTACGTTTATCTTTCGTGTATGTCCGATACGATTATATTTATCCATTGCTTGAAAAAGCGCAAGGTTCGCCACCAGAACTTGCTCATTTGCTCGGAATTTACAATTCAAATAAGCAATAACAAAGCAGCAATAATGCTGCCGTACCCTTTAACGTAAGTAATGAAAGTCTTATGGGAAAATATCCATTTTAAAATCAGAGGAAGCTTTAAATTATTTGTTATAAATTCATCATTTAATATGGTTAAAATACTAAAACCTTAGGTATAACTAATGATATTGTTCCCAATGCCACTAAAATAAGGTCGTAAAGATACATAACGAACGATATGTTTATGTGAAAAATAATCGATGAGCAATTTCTTTCGTTCGTAAAACAGACTGTGTTAGAAGCATGAGCATTTTAAACAAAATAAGTTATTTCTGTTAATATTTAAATGGATCTTACGGAATGGATTTTTCTCACTTTTATATGGCGTATACAATATGATTTGGCTACCCATGGAATTCTCATTTTTCCGAGCAAACGTTAACCCAATAAATTGAATTCTCCACGAGTTTCGCGAGGTATTGAATAACAAGGAAATCATTACTAAGGCAGATCTGAGGAAAATGAACACGATATTTTATAGGAGTAAGGTGGAATAGCTTGAATAGGTTGAAGAGGCATTGCATAATTTCCAAATAGGTTGAATATCTTTTTTTTCAGTGATCGTGCATTAGAAATGAGATTCTTTATATTTTTTAATTCATGGCGTTTCGATTCAGATTTCAGAAAAAAAGGTGGTTTGGAGCCAACTATGTCATGAGATTGATAAGAAATACGGTCTTCGTAGTGACACTTTACTTCGTAGTAACCATTTTAATATCGGCTCAAGACATGTTTTATTAAGTCGTAAGTATATGTTACCGATTTAAAGAAACGCTTATAAATGTTCTATTCGTATTTCGAGAAAAACATCAATATAATTCTTTAAAGAACCATAAACGAAATGGAAGCTAAAGCTTCATCCATATATTTTGCTTGTTACTGCGGCAAAATTGAGTCACACATTCAGTAAATAAATGAGAGAAGACCGTTAACTGCAATCAATGAATCCCTGGCAGTTGTCATGGGGCAAAAAAAATTAGATTGAACAGGTATTATCAATATCCCAGTTCATATGTGAACCAATCATTGTGTAAAAAAACTAATTATCCATCCTGACTGCAGAAAATGTGCTCAGAGGCATTTTGGAATCATCCAGTTCTATCTTCTCCCTTAA
This sequence comes from Hetaerina titia, assembly GCA_037158775.1. Lineage (NCBI taxonomy): Eukaryota > Metazoa > Arthropoda > Insecta > Odonata > Calopterygidae > Hetaerina > Hetaerina titia. The sequence continues at coordinate 78,496,412 of CM073777.1, read as the reverse complement.
TATTCCGAAAACCATGAATAGAAATGGAATATATAATAAGGATGATAATTCTAGTCTATTCTTTTGTGGTTGTATTGTTACTCTACGTGTTCAGATACTGGACACTGTTTTTTTATTGAATTCAATTTATTTTTACGTATTCAATTGTATTTTGCCATAGCATGTTGAATAGAATTGTACTCTAATGCGAAGTGATTCCAATTTTGGATTCACTTTTCTCGATTACTAGATTAATCCAAAAGTTGAGCATGGTTACGGAAGGATTAATATTCGGAAACTCATTCGCTAACGTGTTAAATGTAATCCGGTCGAGATACTCATGGTGGAGTCTACAAACTGAGTGGTCTTAGGGGTCCCTTCCTCCTTTCCTCCTCTCCTCACTCGCTCGTTGGTCTCTCCTTCCCTCCCAGTATTCTTAAGACGTCAAATCACGCCATCAATCTCCTCTGGTCTCTCCACATTCCCGTGGGAAAATCCGCGTTCCAAGACGAGGTGGCTGTAAATGCGTTTTATGTCGAGAGGAAGAGCTGGCCTCCACCGCTGAAGCGATCGGGGAATCCGCTCAATTACCTGCCCTCGGGGCAATTTTGTTTTCTCACCCGCACGCTCTCAAAATAGGGCAATTTGAAACAGTTTGGAAAAAAATTCCGTTTCCAGCTCGAAGTTTGTTTGCCCCTTAAGCATGAAGAGGCTTCTTGCTTAGCTGTCCCTTACTCATCATAGTGCAAGTTGAGATGAATTTATGGCTTTAGATATTTATTTACTATATTTAATGACTTTAAAGATTAACGCTCCATAGTTTATTCCTCCATTATGTACATACGTTTACACATTTGTCAATTAGGACAATTAAAAACACCAATATAAGTCAGGGTGTGCGAATTTGAATGGTATTTATTGATTAATTTCTCATTTTGTATATTGGAATTTAGTTTTTTTAGTACCCTGCAAGCCTTTTCTAAGGTAATGAAAGAAGACACATTGCTTTTCCACATAGAATATTTTTTATTGCGACTTAGGTTTCAGTACAGCGTAACGCTTTCAGGACCTGGAGATTTTATCCTGAAACGAAACCTAGGTCGTAATAAAATAATAGATTTTCAACGTCATTGCTGAAGAGATACCCTTCCAATTTATGCCGGGGATTTAACCTGCATTCCCGGAGTAGCTCCTCTAATACTATATTTTGGATGTACTATCCCGTTTATCATAACAGGATCTTGCCCCTCTACGCTGAAATTGAATTCGCATATCCAACGCTAGCCTCCAATTCGGCTATAAATCCAACTTCGTCAGGACCCCATATACTTTCAGCATATTCTAAATGAGGCCTAACCAGGGAAAGATGACATTTGTTTTTGACCTTTTCTTCACATTTACCCTGTATTCTTCAAGTATATCCTAATTTTTTTAGCTTGTCCACACATTCTCCATATCTGTTTTACCCAGGAGAGGAAGATAACACAAGTTTAACCTTGAGCATTGAGTGGCCAAAACAAATTCGTCTACAGCCAAGCGAAACCGGACGAGGCGATGATTTCTGACTATTTTCACGTTGCGTAGTTTAAAAGTCCTTATTCATTCTTAATGGTTTTAATAAGTTTAGTTAGTTAGTCATCGGTTATCCTATTAAAGCTTCACATAGTTGAGGACACGTGCATTATCTTGAAAAATGGATTGATATTATAATTAGGAAGATGAATTTCCAGATAGCTGTGCAGAATATGAGTTCTTGTTAACAACTAAGTAATGCTCTCTTGATGAACGCAGAATTGGGAAGAGCACCCACTGTAAAGTCCTGGGGAGCTTAACAGAGGATTACAGGTTATTTTCCGACGATCTAAGTGAGGGTCTTAGCAAAATACTGGAAGACTCACGATATCCGATGCAACGTGGAGGAGCACGTACAAAATATTTCATAAGCTCCAATAAAGAAAATCAGCTTCACAGCCCGGATATTGGAGAAATGGTTGTTGGAAATTTAGGGAGAGGTGCTTTTCGCGTTAGGCATCACTTTGAATTAGCATCATGTACTTAAAACCCTACAAGGATGGATCCAATTTATAAATGGGTCAAATGGAAATGACAGGCTGCTTATATTCGTAATTATCAAACTGAAAATGCTACTCGATTTGAGAAAAATAGAATTAGCTGCAGCTATATTACACGAAAATAACATGCGCCAATTAACCCAAAGAGTACAGATAAAATTGCCTGAGCACGATTCTGACGGCTTAGAAATTATTCGAACCCCAAACGTAATTACTGTCATTTAAACAGATAATGGCAATTCTTTCTCTGTTTCTGTATTGAAACACTTCTGACCCAAGCACATTAAAATTTCATAAATATAAAACACAGGAGAGAAGCTGAAAATAATTATTCAAAATATTATTATCCTGATGATAAATCGGGAGTCAGAATAATTTTCATCAAAATGAATACAAGAGATTACTTGTTATACAATGTAATACTATATAGTATGTAGGTATGTGCATATTAGTCTATCTTACTCTGAATTTATAGTAATCATACAATAGTAGTGTAGAATACTACTTATAAGAATACACTTATAATAGAAGATTTGGAGTCTTGGAAGCAGAAGTTAAACCGTAAAATAATGCATGAAATAGGCAGAGACAAAAGAGGTCCGCAAGAATGAAAGAAGCTGAAGGAAATCGTAAAAGACGTTCGGTTTCTTGAGGCTGAATCTAAAATCATGTCTCTCTCTAATTGTGCTCACACAGGAAACGGCATGGAATGCATTTGTGCACACAAAACGTTTTGAGAAATTAAATGGTGTGATATCTTCATCTATTTTCTGTTCCAACTCCAACCAAACATTTTACCTAAAATTTTATTTTAAACTGTAGGATTCAAAGCATTGGAATAGGTCTACTATCTCATGTACTCTTCCAACAGATTAAACTGAGTCAACAGATGAAATTCTGTTATTAATTTTCAGGAAAAGTTAACAAAAATTATAGTTCCACGTAACACGGAAACAGGTGAGACTCAATTGATTTCTTGACTCGCTTAATCTAAAAATCATCTCAAACAGTTCAAAACGCTTGGATTGCACTTGGCAGTGTGGCAATTATTGGTTTAACATGACTGTGTTTCCATTGTCACCAATTTCTTTAAATTACGCGCTCCATTTTCAATGGAATATTTTTCTCGTCAAAAAATCATTCTCTTTGGAAAATGTCATGTGAAACTGAATCATGCTATTAAAAAGATCTTGTTTGAAATGATTACCAAGTCTTCATTATCCAATATAAATGAACCCTAATTTTGGCTATTCAACATGGAAAAGTTACATTCTCAAAGAACATGGAAGCATTCCTTACTGGAAAGAATATGTTGTGCTGTTGATTGCACCCCAAAGAAATCCTCTGTGCACATTTTATCCGCGGTGTTGATATGTTATCTCAGTGATATTCAGCTTCAGAAGTTTTTTTAAGGCAAAATTTTGTCATTCTTTACGTTTTTCAAAAACATCTATTGTTTCAGCATCGACCGTTCTTGTGCC
>CM073777.1:78478147-78492780 GCA_037158775.1 Hetaerina titia | reverse complement strand
GAATGTGAAGTATGCCATGATAAACCGCGTTTAGAAATACTAGAAAGCAAGACAGAGAAAGCGCTAAGGGAGATCAAATCGGATGTGCAGCAAGAATAGATAATAACTCAGCTGAATTACTAAAGTGCTTAAGGAAAATTGGAAGAGATCATCTGAACTTTTAAACAGCGCCTATGGAAAAGGAACATGTCCATAATATTTCCTTAGATAATATTGGATCCGTATCCCAAAAAGTGCAGTAGCATGTGAGGACTATGGAATGATAAGCTAAATTTTAAATGCTAGAAAAATAATAATGTAAAACACATCAACCAAAGTTTACAAAACTGAATTAATAACTACCCAGGCGAGAATCGGTCTGTGGTTAGAAATATCAGATCGAGTGACACCATTGAAGTGATCAGGATATTAGTAGAATGGAATAGCTTATGCAATCAGGATGTATTTGCGAGTTTCGTGGATTTAGAGCAGATGTGCAACCATTTAGGGTGAGAATATGGGAGTAGACTGGAAAGATAGGTGGTTTGATTGAAACTTGAACACGAATCAGATGACGAAGGTATAGGTAGCAGAGGAAAAATCGTGACGGCCAGTAATTGGCTGGGTGGTGGGGGCTTTATCGTCGGTACTTTTCGACATATATGCTGAAATTTTGCAAGAGTTGAAACCATTCTCAAGCGCGGAATGGGAATGGTTTCAACTGAGAATAAAAGTGTCCGGGAAGATAATTAGGTCTGAAATGCAGATGATTTGGCAATATTGAGTCATACGAGTGCCAAAAGATCGCAGTTAGTAATTCATTGCATCGGAGCAGCAATGCGAGATGCATGGGAAGGTGATCAACCACAAAAAGAAAGCAATAGTGATGAGGTTCCCAAGAATCAGGAAATCTCAGTTAAATATTGAAGTAAGAGGGAATAAACGAGAGCATGTAGATAATTTCTTGAATTTAGACTACGTTTTAGAGAAAGACAGGCATTTTAATATGGAATTTGGGAGAATAATTGCGTTATCTAAAGAGAAATTTGTATGATTAAGCGCATTCATGGTAGGTTCATTGTGTAAAAAATGAGAAAAAAATTTTAATAAAAAAGCGTGGGGCGTAGAGCTTTATGGATGTGAGATCTGGTCCTTGAGACAATAAGGGGATGACACTAGTTGGGAGGCTGTTAAGATGTGAGCATGGCGAGGATTGGAGCAGAGGAAAAGATTATCGCTGTGGTTTTAAATAGGGTTGATGAAGAGAGGGAGCTGCCGGTGGAAAACAGAAAAAAAGCAGAGAGTGTGGGTGGAGGAAAGACTGAAAGGGTTAGGAATAATATGATGAGGGTCATAAGATAAGGAATAATGTTAGGTAAGAAAGGTAGAGGAAGAAAGAGAGGAAGTTTTTTAGACAGAATGAAGACAGGCAGATGTCATGGAGACATGAAGAAATAAATGATGTACAGAAAATAAAAAGGCGTTTTTGACACGCAGAAGTACAAGGGCTGCCCAAGACCTACCTTCAAATAGGTAGAACACCTTGAATGATCGATAACAGGATCCAAAGTTTTAAGAATTAGGTTTGAGACTAATGTATTCGCATATATTCGCATCTAACGTCTTAAATAATTTCAATGGTTCCCACTTAAATATTAAGTTTTGTTTATTTTTAATCAACCATTGTCCCTAAAAAGTCTCTTAATGCAGATAGATTTAAGGGAGATTTTTTAAAGAGAGCGGCGAACGCAAAATACTAATTAAGTCATGCCGTGTGATATTATACCTTAAGGAATGGTTTAATAATCTAAAACGGTTGATTAAAAAACTGGCAAGCAAGTTCCAGGAATCATTAATGAACTTTTAAGGATTCTAAAAAAGTCTAAATTAGAGAAAGATTCTTTTCCTCGAAGTTAAGGTAAGTTCATGAGAGAAAAATTAATAAGAGTAAGGAACTGACATGATACAGAAAAAGAAAAGGCAAAGCCCGAATAAATCAAAGTATAAGAGATGACTCCATACTTAAAATATACGCTCAACATTTTCTGGGGCTCAGCGCTTAGATTCAAATTCAAAGCCAACCACAGCCACTTAAGAGGAATCCATTTAACAAGGTCAGTGCAAAAACTAGTAATTGGGTATTTATAAAGAAGTCAAAATAATTGGGATTCTCTGAAAGAGAGATTCGGGGAACAAGTCGACAATTAAAACTGCTGAAAAACTATAAATGCTGAAAAAAAAGGTGCTTGAAAAATTAAAATTAATCTGGCTCAGTTTTTCAAAGCTCTTTCATTAAATGTGTCCGAAATTTCGTCTGACCATTTTCAACAGCTGATTGCCACCATTAAACCATTATGCAGCAAAACATCATCTTAATAATTATAAGCTCCCAATATATGGCTCATTGGTGAAAGAAATAGCACTATGCTGAAATAATATCATTTACAAGTCCTTATAATTTCATGTAAAGCTACCGGTCTGAGCGTAGTAATTCTAGTATCTCTATTTAAATTCGTCGAAAGAAAAGAGACCAGTAATGGCAAAATCACCTCCCTCAACTGTTTCACGAAAAATTTCGGTCAAACAAAATTCAATTCGAACCTCCTTTAGCTCATCAGCCAGGATTTATTAAAGAGAAATTGTCAGGGTTCCCACTACGATAGATTCTACTACGCAAATTAACACTTCGTTCAATTCTTCTTTTCTCCGGATACCAATTAACCCGATCCACTGTTTTGTGTAAATAAACATCGATCAAATGGTGTTAAATGTAAAATCCAGGTTAATAATATATTATAATTTAAATTAGACAATTCTTTGCAGATGGTGATAAATGGTGGTCCAGTAATTCCTATACGGTGATTCACATAGGAGTACCATCCATCTTCTTCTCTCTAATCCTTGTTTCCATCAACTATACTCAAACCACGGTTAATAATAAGCTCTGTAAATCTACTAACGATAAGGTAGTTAACCAAAAATACGAAGTCATGAAAAAAACATTAACGAGAGTATTAAAGAGTATTAGAGATCGTTTGGGATTCAATTCAAAACTCGTGCGAAATTTTTCGATTGAAATTGAAATAAATATTCAATAATGAAATATTTTTAGCTTAATGTCCTCCGATTTCTTTCAAAATTATTTTCCTGTGATTAGAAAATGGTAGTATCACCTAATATAGAAATATAAAGGTCAAATTTAAAAAAAAACTAAGAAAACAATATCTCCAAAGCCCTGATCCCCTAGAACTAGTAGGAGTTTTAGTGGAGGCGGCCGACAGCTGAGGTCATTTGCGCCATTAAGATGGATGGGAAAGGATGAAGTGTGGAGAGAAACCCGGCGTCGGCATTAGTATACTCTTAACGAAAGGCACCGAAGGGTCCGCAATTTAACGTCCCATCCGACGGACGGCGTACTCACTCAAAGTGCCCTCCACAAAGCACCTAAGCAGGAATTGAGATGCCACTGAAAAATAATCATCGCCACCGAGTTCTCATGTTGGGAAGTCAGTGCGCTGACCACCGAACTATCCCTATCCCTCCAAATCTCCTTAACGTCCTTAAATTTTATAAGCGTTTAGACCAGTTATCATATATTTCTTTCTATTATCTTCTCTCAATTTACGAGGAGCATACTAATGTGGAGTAAACACGAATTTGGAACTTGTCAATCATAAGAAATCCAATCAAGTATTTTCATCCATGAATTTCTAAAATCAAGGGAAATAAATACTCAAGATACATCATGCCCAAATTTCAGGAAACGCTTCGACAAAGATCCTCACAATCTACCGACACACAACTCAAACTCAAATATTAAAGAAGAATGAAAAATTGATGAACAGTGTTCGATACAGACTAAACGCATTGCTCTTTTTAGTATTTATGATAGAATTCGTGCAATTGCAGTAAAAGAAGAAGCGAGCCACAAGAGACCAACTATTCAATAATATATGCCTCATTAACTTCTTCACATCTATTTGCCAGCGTTAATGCATTTGATAAGAGTAGAAATTCTGTGAAAAGCGTAATACGAGTAATTCTATACATACATATATGTACATATATACATTCAAACACGAAATACCGCCATATGGCGAATAAATATTCATTCAAATTGAAATAGAGATAAGGAAAATGGTAAAGGAACACATATAAAGGACAAACACAACAGAGGTGGGGATGGCGGATGTGAGCAGATCACGAATGTAAAAATATTTTCCTCGACCGGGACTTGAACACCGGATCTCTCCTGTTGAATATAAGACTTAAACAGCAACACAAAGCACGAGAACACATTAAAAAAATACTCACACGTAATATCTTGATAATTAATAGCAGTCCTATCTTGTCTTCCGAAGAAGACGGAGTTCGAGTCCGTCGAAATTATCAAGATATATATAGAATTACTCGTATTACGCTTTTTACATATATATATATATATATATATATATATATGTATAGATCTCAGAATAAATAAATATACATGTTAATATATGAATTTCATGTATTAGATACGATTTAACTAACCAAATACAGTGACTTAACTGTGCCTGCAAAGCTTGAGGATTCGTCAGATACCATTTGGTGCCATACCTGAAATAGGGAAAAAAGGTTCCGTAATGACATGAGAAACAACCAAATTATTTATAAATATAAATAAACATAATCACTGTACTAACCATTATTAAAGGGTATAATTTCAAAAATAACTCGACAATTTAAAAAGTAAAAGACACGGATGAAATAAAATATATAATTACATACCTCCATGAAATTTTTCATTTTGAGAGAATTATTTTTAGCTCAAATTTAGCTGATTGCATGATCATATTAATGAACAGCAGAAGAAAACTCTTCATTCTTCTGCGTAAATTTTATTACACACGGCCTAGGTTTCGACTTAGCCATCGTCCGGTAACATACAGAAGACATGCTATTTACGTACACTGTGGAGAAAGGAGGAAGGAGAGGAGGCGGTAAGGGGAAGGCGTTCTTTAGAGGAGTATCCGTGAAACAGGAAGTTCTAAGAGGGAACGATAAGAAGGTATCAAGTAATTAACCAATTAACGTTTAAATTGTATCAGAATAAATTATTAAATTCGGCAGTTACAGTTTGGGAGTGTACAAACAGCACTGTCAGTGTTCTGCCTTAACATTGGACAAACAGGGAGGAATTTCCGAGAAAGAGTGAAAGAACGTTTCGCCTGTTTAAAAAACAAAATCCTTCCTCCCTTTTTTCCCAAGCATCTACTCATTAACAACTACACAAGTAACTTTATACCTGATATTATACATTTGGTGAGGAAGCTGTTATGGTTAGGTGTCTAGGAACATCTGGAAATTTCCAGGATTGTTCATGGTATATCTGGTAAATGACTTAATATAAATTTGATTTCGGAATTAGATCGAGTTCAGCGGAGGGGGGCTAGATTTGTCAAACATTGTTACGACCAACGCAGTAGCGTATCCACTTTACTAGACAATTTAGGTTGGGATTCTCTTACACAGCGGCGTTTACAATATAGATTAAACTTTTTTTACAAACTAAACATTTAAAGATGGGCCCTTTTCCGATGACATCAAGGATATAATACCAACCCCAACGTATTACGGTCGAAGGGATCACGAATATAAGACTAGAGAGATAGACTGCAAGACTGACAGGTTTAAAATGTCATTTTTTCCAAGAACGATAAGGGACCAGAATGCTTGTAGCCGAAATTCCCCAGGAGTTAGTTCATTACAATAAGTATTAACGTACAGGTTAGAGACTGCGCGAGGATATGTATATATATATATATATATGTGTATTTTTTTTTAGGTAATCTACCGGTTAAGGTAGGTTTTTGGATGGACCCAACTATATAATAAACATTTTGTGACTCCCCACCTAGCAAACTAATCTATATCAGGTCCCTCTTCATCTCGGTGTACTCCTTTCCTCCCTTCATCTCGTCCAACATCCCTATCCTGTTCCTACACTTACCTCGCTTGCCCAACATTCTTCCCTCTATTACCCTCTTCAACATTCCCCTACCGCTCAATACGCCCTTCATCCATTTTTCCTGCCTCCATAGGATTTCTCTCAACAAACCCCTCTCCTCCCCCACCATTTCTAGTACTTCCTCATTTGTTTTCCTTTTGGTCCATTTCACCTTTTCCATTCTTCTCCACACCCACAATTTCAAAAGCCTCCAATCTACGTCTATCCTCCTGCTTCAGCGACCACGTTTCCGCGCCGTACATAGCTACGCTCCATATCAGAGTTTTTACGAGTCTTGTCTTAACATCCCTACTCAACGTCCCCGTCATCAACTCCCTCCTCCTTGAGAAAGCCTCCTTGCCTAGCGCAATTCTTCTCCTTACGTCCCTACCATTTTGACCGTGTTGGTCCAAAACACTTCCGAGATATGTAAACTGTTCTACCTGCTCTATTTTTTCCCCGCCTATTTTAATATTTAGCTTAGCCTTTTTCTTTCTGGAAAATCGCATAACCTTTGTTTTATTAATATTTATTCTCATCCCATATTTATCGCACTGAACCTCCAATTCACTCAACAATGCTTGCAACCCCTTGGCTGACTGAGCAACTAATGCTTGGTCATCAGCAAACCTAACCGATTTTACGAATTCCCCTCCGACTTTCATTCCTACCTCCAGTTCTTCCCATGCCTCTTTAATCATTTCCTCTACATATACGTTGAACAGTACCGGTGACAATGGGCAACCCTGCCTTACACCGCTTCCTAACACTGCCCATCCGGACTCTTCGTTCCCCACTCGCACCTGAGCAGTCTGAGACATGTACAGGTTGCGGATCAGTCTCCTGTCTCTCCAATCCATTCCTATTTTCTGCAATACACCCATTAATTTTTCCCAATTCACTCTATCCAGCGCTTTTTCGAAATCTACAAAACAGGCAAAAACGTCCTGATTGTATTCTATATTCCTCTCGACTAGTGATCTCATTACTGCAATGGCATCACGCGTACCTCTTCCTTTCCTGAACCCAAACTGATCATCCCCTAAGTAATCATTTGCCTTACTCTCTATCCTTTTGTTGATGATCCTGAGAATAACTTTAGCTGCGTGGGATATCAAACTTATTGTTCTGTAATCCTCACATGACGAAGCCTTTGCCTTTTTTGGAATAGGAACTAACACCGATCTCACAAAATCTTCCGGCCAGATTCTTTCCTCATAGATACTACGAATCAGTCCATATATGGCCTTCTTCCCACCTTTCCCTAACCATTTCAACATTTCTACAGGAATATTGTCCAGCCCCACAGCCTTATTTGCTTTCATCTCCTTTAATGCCCTTTCTATTTCATCTTCGAGTATGCCTGGACCTAAGCTATCTTCTTCTACGTCATGTTCCTTTTCTATGTCTAACCTTGTCGGCCTAAGTTCTTTACCATACAGTGTTTCTATATATTCCTTCCATCTCTCTTGGATTTTTCCTGGTTCAACTATTATCTTACCCCATTTATCTTTAACTGTTAGCACACATCTTGCCTTCTTACTTCCCGATAATAACTTAACCTTGCTGTATAGAGCACCAATTTCACCCTTCTTCTGTAAACTTTCCATATCCTCGCATTGCGTTTTCCACCATTCTTCCTTTGCTTTATTTGTGGCCCTTCTCAATTTATTGTTTAACTCTTTGTACTTCATTTTGCCTGACTCTGTGTTTACATTTTTCCATCTTCTTCTCTCATCCATCTTTGCAATCATCTCAACCGTTACCCATGGTTTCCTTATCCTTTTCCCGTTAACGGTTCCTATAGTGTCTTTAGCGGCTTCCAATATCCCTTTCTTGATACATTCCCATTTTTCTTCGGTAGTACTCAGTTCTTTACCGTCATCCATCATTTTCTCTACAGCCTCCTGATACTCCTTCCTCGTTAATTCATTTACTGCTTCTAAATTCCATTTTTTAGCGCGCCGCCCTTGCCTTATCTTCTTGAAACGAACATTAAATTTCATAACAACTAAATTGTGGTCAGAGTCCGCATCCGCTCCTGGGAAACTGTGCGAATTTATCACACTGTTCCTAAACCTGTGCCTAACCATAATATAATCTAACTGATACCTTTCTGAGTCACCTGGCATTTTCCATGTATACCTACGCCTTTTGTGGTGTCTAAACCATGTGTTAGTGATGACTAACCCCTGTCTCCTGCAGAATTCAATTGCTTTCTCCCCGCGTTCATTCCTCGTGCCTAACCCATAGTCCCCCACCTCACCACCATCTCTTCCTTCGCCTACCGTCGCATTCCAATCCCCCATCACTATCAAATGTTTCCCTGCAGGAACACTCGCGATGATATCCTCTAACTCATCATACATCCTATGGACTTCTTCCTCCTTGTGGTTGCTCGGTGGCATGTATACCTGAATAATGACCAAGTTCGTCGGCTCTGCTTTAATCTCTACGAGTAAAATTCTATCTGTCGCTTGCTCTATGTTGACTACGCTTCTTCCTACCCCTTTATTTAAAATTACGGCAACCCCTCGTTGGCTCTCGTCCCCGCCGCTGTATATTACTCTATAATTGTCACTCCAGTAATCCCCGCTATCCTTCCATCTCACCTCGCAGAGGCCTAAAACATCTATGTTACCTCTTTCCATCTCTCGCTTAATATTTTCTAATTTGCCTCTCCTCAACATTGTCCTGACGTTCCAGGTTCCTATTCTAACTACTTTCGTCTTCTTCTGCATCTTCTGTCCTGCTGCTGTTATTTCTCCCCCGCAAGGATTTCGTGGGATGACGACCGCGGAAGTCTTGCCTCCCCCGCTGCAGGGCACGACACACGGCCCCTTGGGCCGAGTCCCGCAGTTGCCAGGACTCAATTTCTGTTTTGCGTCCATCATATTTTCTTGGGAATGATAATTGAGGTGGTTTCCCGTTGCCTTCCTCAATAGTGTTTTTAACGTGACACCATCACTTAATGGCCGCCCCACTGGGGTCAGACGCCATTGCAGCCGCCTCACTGAGGAACAGACGCTGCGTGGACTACCTTTCGTCTGGCTCCTAACCTTCGACCTATCTGGCATGGGTGACCCTTCCAGGAGTAATTATTATTACTCCCGCCAGCACAGCTCTAGGGGTCATCGGAACACACAAGCCCTTCCACCACGACAAGGTTGTAGTCCATGGGAGGGGATATATGTGTATATGTATGTATATATGTTTCTATATAAAAAATGTATGTACATATATTTTTTTTTCTTACAGGTTCCCCCCACCTTTCCTCACCTATTTGATAACCCTCAACCCCCTCATCCCTTACCCTTCGCTCATGGTGCTACACCCCCTGCCACACACCTTTTTTGGTGGCTCGCAGGGTATTTATGTAGATGTAGATGTATTTTCCTGCTCCCCCTGCAATGTATATCTCCCTCTGTTCCACAGACCATCTTCTACCGGACATCTTTCCCACAACCGTCTTTCCCTCCTCATCATCATCTCTTTACACTATTTTATAATACAATATGTAACTTCAGTATCTCACCTGACGATGGCCTTCGAAAGTCGAAACCTTGGTCATGAATAATAAAATTCACGTTAAGGAACAAGCTATTTTCTTTCTCGGTATGAATTGCTTCCAACAAGCGAGGCCTCTACTCAACCCACTCAATTTCAATTTATGTAAACAAAAAAATGCCGAGACTGTAAACTTGAAGTTGATCGTGAACTTTTTAAGTTAACGGTCTCAGCATTTGTTTGTTTACTTTGATTCACGACCGTAGCTACTTGCCTTCCTTGCATATTTAAATTCATATTTTATGTAATTATTTCATGTAATTTCATGCATATTCCTTGCATATTTAAATTCAATTTATGCACTTGAAATAACCATTGCGCGTTGACCCTAGAATTCTTATTAGCTTAAAGCGTGTATCAAAGTAGTGAGCTTGCAGAACGTTCATGCCAATTCATATCTGTATACAGAACTCTTTTTTGTCTAAAAAATGATTGAAACAACCGGGAAAAGGAAAACAAGGCCTCCTTACTTCAGCTCCTTTAATTGAAATGTTTTAATATGATAAGTGTAATTGCCAAAATTCAAAACGGAAGAGATATGCCGTTGTCTGAGAAAAGGACATTCGTTCATTTATTCATGCATATTACCCTACAAGCCACCGCTGGGTGTTTGGCCGGGAGTGATTACATAACACTTTCGAAACACTTTCGAAACAAAATACTTTTCCAATTATGTTGCTTGGGAGACCTCCCAAATAACATGTTTACGAAGTGCTTTGGATGTAAAGGAGTAAACCTTGTTAACATTCGAAATTATTCAGAGCAGAGCCTGTGAATGAGAGACAGGGTCAGTCCCTGCCACTCTGGCGCCTCTGACTCGTTCCTACTCTACTGCCACCACCAAATATTCTTCTCCTCTCCCACCCCTCCTCTTCCGCTCTCCTTACTTCATCCCCGTGGACAACCCAACGAGATTTAAATTCCGTTGGCGTTCGCGTTTCAACCGCCATTCCCTGCGAGGCGCCATGTAAGGGGGAAGTGTTTTTTACATTACGTCTACATCTGCCAACCACTTTGCACTCAGCCGAGAAGGCGTGTGGTCAGGCGGAGTACGACCAGCGAGTAGCTTAACAATTGTTGATTGGGATTGATGTAAGTCGCGAAGTACCGCTTTTTCGTTAACCATGTTTACCTCTGTTTTGGTCTGTAACCGCGTGGGAGAAAATCCTACATAATTTATCAGTTATTTTACGGTCAATTTCAATTTATCTCCTCATTGTGATCATGTCTAACAATGCTCGTTATTGTGCGCTATGAATATCCTTTCGGTGTCGTTTTCTACTTCTATAAAAATTGAAAAGATGTATGTAATATTTATTTCACCTGTCTCTCAACTCCGGCTATTCATTAATTATATGACGCTGTTCGTCCCACACGATTTCCCTACACTCTAGCGATATTGATTAATGAAATATCACCTAAATCTAGTCATAAATGCTAGCGTGTAAGTATAAAATAATCCCCCCAACTAACCTTTCGTTATTTCAAGTGGTCCGAAACAAATTTACCATTAACTGTTTCCTCAATATTCGAGCCATCCTGTCGGCACCGCATTGACATTTGTTTTCAATAGACTGAAATTGTATTCTGCAAGAAATCACGTGTGAAAAAATAATTTATGAGACGTCTCACGAGCAAATCAAAATAAAAAACAATTTTCTATGGAGATATGTTGCTCTATGAAAAAATATTTCGCTATCAAGTATCCAAAACGCTACTTCATTTTGCCTTCTCAACTGCCATAAAATCTGTAATCATCTTTTGCACCCATTTTCAGATTAATGAATAATATCTATAAAATATAATATATTTATAACAATATTGTTTACTGGAAAATACTTTTATATCTTCATACTTTTGAAGATGAGAAGTCCTTTAACTTCTACACGCAAAACATTGGCAGGATAGCGAAACTTAATGGGTGGTCTAGGGTAAGAGCATTTTACACTGATACACACCATTAAGCAACTGAGGTTTAGCAAACTCTAGATATCACGAGAAATCTGGATATGGTAGCAACTGGTAGTGGGCAGGAAAATGTACGCTCATTTAAACACTAAATTCCTGTTTGAACAGCGAATTCAAGGAAGTCCAATTCAAAACTTATTGCATTATATGATGAAATATGTATGATATCGAGAGATTTTTATAAATTGAGCTGAAATGAAGACCATATTAATGAATACACGGAAGAGCGGAAATGCTTGTGAACACTACTATGCAAACGGTTATTAGTGCCGACATTGATTACGTCAGTAACCAATATAAAGCAAATCCTATCATCAAGGAGTTTTGAAGAATGACAATATCAATTATATTAGCGAAAACTATTTTCATCCAACAGAATATATTCTGTAATTATTCACACCAATTTTAGAAGCTGGCGAAAGTATACATCTCTTCTCAACCGTTTTGTATCGATTTACTGAATTGACTACGTAAATCAATTCCAAGTAATATCGATGCTAGTATTTTAAGTGAGCTAGTTTATTGTTGGAAACCATCTTCCTTTTCCGAAGTCAAATTAAAATTATTAATAATATCCATTTTGTTGAGATCCACTTATTTGGAATTTGGAATTTACCCATTATGGAAGGAAATAAAAAAAACCTTCGTAAACTTTGAAATTCCTCTCACATTTACAAAATTAAACATAACCGGTGCCATACCACGTATTTGCATTCCACGCCAAATGGTATGTCTTCCAACCTTCCCTTCGTGGCATTCTCAAAGGTGACTTAACTCGGTTCTCAAGCTTTCAAAACAATCGGTCGGCATGTAAGCAAAAAAAAAGCAGCGGAATGCGGATGACAGTCTGCCATTGTCGACAACCGTGGTCAATAGAGACATGCGACCGACCGTCAAACGACTGGCGGCGAGCGACCGCGGTCCAGTCGGGCAGAAAATTCTCCTTCGGTCGGTACTGATGCGGAAACCCGGTCCGGAGCCGAAAGCGGGGAAACCCCGATAATCCGTCATTAGACGGACGTCAATCAGAGGCGGAAGCGGGCAATTTCCTCGCTAACCAATACCTCGGCGTCGCGACACCCTGAGCTACGCTTTGGCCCAGAGCAGGTGCCGCATTCCTTTGGAATTCACCGAGCGATCACAGAGGTACTCCGAATTGATCCACCTCTTAAAAGGTAAAGGTTTTGCAAAGCGTTTGCAAAACGAATCTCAAGGTGTAATTCTCTGTATTAAAAATGCTCCAATCCCAGTGAATACATTTTGTTTCATCAATTGAGAAAAAGTATTTTAAAATTTATTACGAGGTGTGAAAATATAGCTTATTCTACTTTTTATCGGAACACTCTAATAAAACAAAAGGCAAGGGATTCTAACTGAAAGAACTCGGAACAAACACATGGGTGTGCTCCGAAAGTTGTGCCATTGAATTCTCCGCGCCACTTCTATGGTTTGAAGTGGGGTCAAATCACTTGGAGTAGGTAGGGAAGATGCTAAGCTATGCCGTGATATTGGTCTCAGTGATCTCTAAGCTGGGAAAGTAGCAAGACAGTTATTGTAACCCTCACGAGCCAACTGTGTCAAGAAAAAATGGAATCGAAGATCGAGCAACGTTACGCCATTACATTTTGTAAAAAACTCCTTGAGGAGACTAACAAAATGACTCATGAGGCTTACGAGGACTCTGTTCTGTCCAACTAATAAATTTCGAGGTGGTTATAGACCTTTCAGGAAGGCCGGGAAGAGGTTCACGATGAAGAAGCCCCAAGCATCTCTCTTATTTTGAGGAAAAGTCGGGAACGATGCTTAAGGGGGATCAAGAAGGTGCGGTGGCTAACGTACGGGATTCCCACCGAGAGGGCCCGGGTTTGAATTCCGGCGGCGACAGATATTTTTCAGTGGTATCCTGATCCCTACTTGAGGTGCTTTCTGGAGGGTCATCCGTCGGATAACAGGTTAAGCTGCGGACCCCTTAGCGCCTTTCGTTAAGAGCAGGCCAATGCCGACGCCGGGTTTCTCTCCACCCTTCATCCTTTCCTGTAATCCCTAATGGCGCAAATGACCTGAGCTGTCGGTCGCCTACCCAACAATAATACTACTACTACGATCTCTAGTCAAAACATATACCAAAATGAGCTTCAAATTTATCTTTAACTGAAGAAAATATGAAGATATAATTTGTGGGGAAACGACCATGTTATCGAGAGATCTCCCTGCAAATTCAAATACTTGGAAAACGATTTCATCGTCTCGAATCTTCAGGGAACAGGATGAAACTTCCGAGTGAATTATTATTCTGGCGATTGACACCAGTTCTCTCCTTGCAGTGAATATTTACTGAGAGATTCCATTATATTTTTTCTCGACAAAAGTCTTTTTCGAGAAAATCTCGCCTTTTGCATCCTCCGTCAACCTTTTAAGATATTGGTGGGGTTTCCCACACGGTCTAAACGAACTCCCCATCACTCCTGCTCATCCCCCTTCGACCAGAGCCCGTGGACACCTAATCCCTATTCTCAGCCGGTTTTCCGAAAACCTTTGCTCTCAACCCCCGTGCACTTACCCCTCTCTCTTTCTCACCCCAATCCCAGCACACAAGCGGAACCACACCCTTTAGTCGAACCCTCGAAACTACCCCATCCATCCACCGCGCCACCACTCCCTCTCCCACGTCCAATCCCCCAGCCTCCCCCACCCACCCGGATCCCGACCGACGCCAGACCACATCACTCGACGTCGCCGGCATCTTCCCTCTACAACCCCCGCTTCCCCGACCAAACCCCGCAACGCGCCAGGGAAATTTCCCAAGGGGTGGGCATGCGGGCGGTGGATGGGGACATGGACGAGGAGCAAAGGGGGTTGATTTGGCGGGCGGGCGGGAAGAGGGGACCGACCGACCACGCAACACGCCCCAGTGCGAAACTCCCCGCGCCGTCTTTTCCTCGCTAACACTTCGCATCGAACTTGCAGAGGTCGCAATGGGGAATGCAATTCTGCACTGAACTACTCGGACTAGACCGCGGACATCGCTCGGTGAAACGTTGGGTCGATTCGAGAGACTCCGGTGAAATAAATGCTCCCTTGGAGTGACTACAATCCTAAAAAATAGAATTTTTCCAGTATCATTGATCACTAT
>CM073777.1:78346095-78478047 GCA_037158775.1 Hetaerina titia | reverse complement strand
TAATCTCCTTCCGGAAGGTGGAAGGAAGGAGGCGGATATTGCGTCTCTAAGAGGCGAGCGCGCGATAAAGAAGTGAGTTTCCTGAGGTGACCGCCAGAGGCGCCCCCCCCCGTTCCCGTGACAGTGCGCGAATCTCGCGATTTTTCACTCTGCTGCTCAGCGAAACGACTTCCTCCCTCTACCCTTTCCCTCCCCCCATCTCTCCCACCCATCCTCCCTATCCTCGGCCAATTCGTGCACGTGTGACTCCTTCACATTCAAAGTTTCCGGCTACGTAAGGATTGATTCCATGGCCCTACCCACACAATTAGTACCAAATTACGGGAAAGACCCTTGGAAGTGAAATCATCGCTATGCATCTTATGTTTGAATAATACCCTTTCTATTTTCCCCTATTAAATTTCAACAAATTCCTCTCCGGCACGTTGTAGTCTAGGGGTGGAGCGTTTGACTGCTGAGAGTAGAGCCTTGCCCGGGTTCGATTCCCGGGCAAAGCAATCTGGACACCCTCAGTTTAAATGGGACAGGGGGGGAACTTTCCGGGTACCAGAGGATCCTGGGGATCCAAGGAAAGAAGAGTCTCCCCTAATCTAATATCTTAATTTCACCAGCCGTTGGGTTTAGTTTTGGGTGAAGTTTACTACCAACCGAAATTTGGGTTGATTACTTTGTTTATGGTCTATAAACTTCTCCTGAGTAATACAATATATTGTAACAAACGGCTTTCACGGAATTTTTGAGAAATATACGTATACACTTTAATAAATTCCGGTAATTATTTTATGACGTACGATACGGGAGTAAAACGCTGGATAGGCTTCGAGAAAAATCTTTCATTGTGGACATTAAGTAATTAAAATTACTCATAGTTGTGCAGTTTTTAGATTATTATTATTTAGTTATCTACCGGTTAAGGTAAATTTTGGATGGCTATAAATAACAAATAAGTATTTTGCTACTCCTAAAAAACACAACCCGAAAGCCTACTCTACAACAATTCCCTTTTTCTGTGTACATCCCTCCTCCCTTCACTCCATCTAACATCCCCATTCTACCCTTTCCTCACATGCCCTATCTTCTCTATGTAAGCTCTATTCTCCCCTCTATTATAGTCTTCAGCATCCCTCTTCAGATCAATATGCCCTTCATCCATGCTTTCTGCCCCTTTATGATTTCTCGCAAAAATCCCCTCTCCTCGTCCACCATCCCTAGTATTTCCTCATTTGTTTTCCTTTCGGTCCATTTCACCTTCTCATTCTTCTCTACACCCACATTTCAAAAGCCTCCAATCTACGTCTATCATCCTGCTTCAGCGACCAAGTTTCCCGCGCCGTACATAACTACCCTCCGTATCAAAGTGTTGACGAGTCTTTTCTTAACATCCTTACTCAACGTTCATGTCATCAATTCCCCTCCTTGTTAAAGCCTCTTTGCCAAGTGCATTTCTTCTTCTTACGTTCCCACTACTTTGAACATTTTGGTCCAAAACACTTCCGAGATACTTAACTGTTCTACATGCTCTATTTTTTCCCCTCCTATTTTAATGTTTAGCGTAGCCTTTTTCTTTCTGAAAATCGCATAACCTTTGTTTTATTAATATTTCCAATTCACTGAGCAATGCTTGCAACCCATTGACTGGCTGACAAACTAAAGCTTGGTCATCAGCAAACCTAAATGATTTTAAAATTCCCGTCCGACTTTCATTCCTACCTCCAGTTCTTCCCCTGGGTCTTTAATCATTTCCTCCACATATACGTTGAACAGCACCCGTGATAATTGACAGCCCCTGCCTTAACCTCTTCTTAATGCTGCTCATTCGAACTCTTTGTCCCCTCCTCGCACCCTAAGCAGTCTGAAACAAGTGCTCGTTGTGTATTAGCCTCCGGTCCCTCCAGTCTACTCCTATTTTCTACAATTTATTCATTAATTTTTTACCTAATTCACTCTATCAACGCCTTTTAGAACCTACGATACAGGAAAATACGTCCTTATTGTATTCTATATTCCTCTCGATTAGTGATCTCATTACTGCAATGACATCGTGCGTGCCTCTCATGTTCTTAAAACCAAACTGATCATCTCATAAGTAATCATTTGTCCTTATCTTCATTCTTTTGTTGATGGTCCTGAAAACCACTTTAGCTGCATGGGAAATCAAACTTATTTTTCTGCAATGCTCACATGATGTACCCTTTGAATTATTCGAAATGGGAGCTAGCACTAATTTCACAATGCCTCCCGGCCAGATTCCCTCCTCCTAAATGCTAAGAATCAGTCCATATGGTCTTTTCCTAAAATTTAGTAGTTCTGCAGGAATGTTGTCTAATTCTACGACCTTATTTGATTTTACCTCTCTTAATGCCCTTGTTACCCCACTTTCGAGTATGTCTGGACCTAAGCTATCTTCATCTACATCATATTCTGTTCTTATGTCTAAGCTTGTTGGCCTATGTTCTTTGTCATAGAGTTAGTTCCTCTTTGCATTCATTATAACTCTCTTGGATCTTTTCTGAATCAACTTTAAACTTACCCGACTTATCTCTAACTATCAACATAACTTAGATCTTCCCTTTTCAATTCCAGATAGTGTTTTACCCTTCTTGCATATCGCATCAATTCCACCCTTTTTCTGCAAGCCTTCCATATCCTCGTCTGTATATAATCTTTTATTTTTACATTTTACCCATTTTGAGCGAAAATTGTTTTATTGTAGCCCTAATAGAGTAGTAAAATATATTCATCAAAATGGCACTGACATTAACGCGATGAGATGCAGGTGCAATTAATGTGTTCGTACTTCGTAATGTTTTTCTCACTGTGTCGACCATCGACCCCAGCGGTTGCCTAACGGACTTTTGGGAAATTTTTTCGATTTGTGACAACTGCCTTACATTGGTTACTACTAATGAAACTGCATAAACGCCACTTTTTCGGTATATTAGTCATAGGTGTGTCTAAGTGGCTTTTATTACAATTGAGATACAATATGCATTAGATCTAATTCATATCAGGTGTACAAGGAGGAAATACGAAGTAAAAAAATAAAAATTCGAAAGAATCATAAAAAAATCCGTATGGAAAGCATTCTCCATTGCTAGTTCGACATTTTTGCCATCTTTTGGGCAATTTTTGGATACCACGCTAGGAAAAATCTTTTCCTTTTGCTGCAAACCATTCATTAAGCCTTCCTTTTACATCTTTTTGGTCGTTTTCCACGTTCCTTATCTGCACTTTTGAAACGCACAAGTCACCACTTCTGAAACGCTGAAACCACGTATTATTTACAACTATCTTGCAATGGCGCAAGTTCACCACAAGCTTCTCGAAGTTATCGCTATGATTCAGCAGCAGTTTTCCTTCAACTTAAAACAAAAATATTAACGCTCTCCGCGAATATTTTTTGCTTGATGTTAATATTGACATACTGAACACAGCAACACAACACCATGCGGACACTGTTCCAATTTATCACGAGTGTGCATCTGACACTTTTTGATGGCAAAAGAAAATGGCATAAGTGTCAAATCTTAATACCACAAACTGCATTGGTGCACCATTTGTTGTCTGAAATCCGCACTTCATACTTCTACACCTGAATAGTTTTACACCGGGAACTTAGAGTTAAACAGCTAAAAGCATGATGATGCCATTTGAAAATAGTTGTGGTCACCTTTCATTATTTTTGGCTGTCAACCTTTTAAGGTACACTTTGCATGGATACAAAACTGAACTCCGAGACATTTATCAGACCCATAGACATCAGACGCTAAAGTAAATTCTTCTTCAAAACGACATGCGACCTTACTCCCTCCATTCCTTCCCATTGGTTTTGCCCTTTTCCTTCGTTTACCCTTCCTGCCTAACGCCCTTCTCTTAGTCATAGGTCTTCAACATTCTCCTGGCAATGAAATCACTCTGCATCCATATTTCCTGTCTCCTATTTATTTACTTCACCAATCCCGTATCTTTCTTCACAGTTATTCGGTTTGTTTCCTTCTATCTAGTTTACCTTTCCCGTCCTTCTCCATAGCCATGTCTCAAATGTGACCAATATACGTCAATCGTCTTGTTTTTACGACCATGTTTCCGCGGCGTGAAGAGCCAATTCACAAAGATCTGTTCCGTAAGAATAGCTGATTTTAGTTTGTTCCACGGAATGGTATCGACGGTACATGAACGGGACTAAGATAAATATGTAAGATTCCGATCCTAGAAGTGACTAATAATGGATGAAAATGGCTCACTGACAATGTCCACTAAACTATGGAAATAGATCCAATTATATTATATGTATCTAACATGCAAGATAAATATTTGTCTGATGCAAATAAGATAATACCAATGAAGGAAATAATTTCGGTTGCTTTTATGCTTGGGGACGAAACTACATGCATATTCCACCACGTATCTATTTATATTATATAAGCAACTTATAAGGTCAACACTTTTCCAATAACCTGACCTATTGGTCTCGCTAAATCTTCTTCGTCGGCTTCCCAAACGAGGGTTTAAAGGGCTTAAAGGCTTTTTTGAGGATGAGCGCTGACCTCAACTATATAGTTTGTGAGTTTATTACATTGACGGTATTATGACCTGTATTAATTGTATTCATTCTGCAATTTAAATCAGTTCGAAAAGTGAAGAATCAGGCGTGATATTGTGGAATCGAGACATAATGAAAACTTTGTTGCAATTTTCCACAGTTAAAAATTTATTGCCGACAATATGGCTTTATTGCCGATGTCGGCAATAAAGTTTTAACTGTGGAAAATTGCAACAAAGTTTTCATTTAAACCAGTTCGTTGATTACACTTCATTACTTTAGCTTGTATCCATGATAAATCCTTTTGTGATTCACATTTATCAAGGTTTTACTTTTCAAACTCCGTAAGAGTTTTTCCTCATATATTCAGGTCAAGTGCGTTCGAATGGGATGGTATTCGGATATTTATATATAATACTCTACGGAATAATATCGACGGCACATCAATGGGATGGATTTATACTACTGCACATTAAATCTGTTTTATGTGTATTCGTGGCAATAATAAAGGAGCTTTGCTTAATTATTCTTGGGGAGCAATATGTAGTACTAAGATGGCAAGAGTCAATAAAAAATATAGAAGGAAAAAAAAAGAAACCATACGATGGTTAAAACTTTTTTAGTGCCGTAACCACCTTCTTCAGTGGTAGGATGAAGGCTCATTTTTTTCAATAAAAGAGTTGTTTTCTCCACTGAAAATTTCAATGAACCATCATCTAGTTTTTTTCTATGGCCAGGAGGCGGTCCCATCATCGACTGACTAATTCCTGCTGATGAAGAGATGTTACATTCTGACCCCGAAATTTCCACCTTTGGTGAATTTGACGACGATTATTTTATAATTCTTTTAGATTCTTTTTAAATGTGTATGTGCGTTTATTTTAACTTCCGATAAAATTGCAAAAACAAAGTTTTAGGTATTTTTTTCCTTGCTCGTCTGTGTTAGACGTCTCATGTTTAAAATAATTTATCTATATTGCACAAAATTTCTTCCATTTCTTCCGGCAAACTTTCACGAAGAATTCCCGATCCCTCGTTTCCATGGTAGCATGAGTTCATCTGTCTCCTCCCGCTGTTGTGTTCCTCTTGCTTTCGCCGCTGCGCGATGGCGCTCGGATTCCCTTTCAGAGAACTTCCATCAGATCTGCTGCCTCCAGGTGCACTCCGGAGTGAGGACCAATATGGCAGCGGCGCCTTAGCGCTCTTATAGATTGACACCCCTGGAGCCTGCCCCGCCCCCTACTGCCGCAGGAGGAAGAAAGCCTCAATCCGGGATCAGTCGGGAGAATTCCAGGATTGTTGTAAAATTCCTGGAGTCTCCCGGCGAATCCCGGAGTGCAGGCAGCCCTACTCCATTCCTACAGGCTCCATTCACCCTTCTCGTTTCGACGGAGGACGAGGAAGGGTAGAGGGGGAGGCGGAGGGGGTGGGGGAAGAGGAGGAAGAGAAGAGGGGGCCGGAGGGGGGTGTGGTTGACCGGAGGTCTGAAAATGTAGTATTACCGACGCTGGGGTGCCAGCTGTTGGGGCAAACACCCCCTGACGAAGTTAGTAATTGGTTGTGTCTTCCATTAGTGAGGAATTGTTCAAAAGATTTCTCCTAATAGGTTTCTTATTTCTTAAAAAATACTGTTTATATTCAGCAAAAGGGTTGTTCCCCGTGAATTAACCAATGTACAAGTAGTTTTCAAATTATATTTGGGTTTTGAAAAGAACTAAACAAAGCGTCATAATATTATGAAGAATTTGCTTCGTTGATGGATGTATTTTGTCAGTAGAGGTAAGAGGAGTATGTCGTTGTACCGGTGTGCAGTTTCTGTCTAATCAAAGCCTAGATATATCTATGTCTCGTATTACGATCGGCTTTTAGTTTATTGGAAACACGAAGGTCGCCTTGGATTAGTACAAATTTGTGCTAAAGACTTAGAACAATGGCTATTATTTAATTTCGTATGTACAAATTACCTGCACATGTTATGACCTCGCTTCTTACTCAACTCCCTATGTGCGTTCTTATTTCGTACATTCGTTCTCGTTTCCTAATCTAGTTGCCCGGTTAAGGGTAACTTTGACAATGGAAAACAAAGACAATAGGCGATACAAATGTCAAGAGACCTTCGGCTGATAAACATTGTGGCAAACGGTTAGAATAACATTATCGTTATTTTCACTATCGTAAAGGGTTCAACGAAATATTGTATCGATTTTTGTGAGCATGTAATTGTATACATTGATTGTGAGCCAAAAAGCATACATTAATCCAACTATAATTTCAACGGAATTTCCTTAGAGCGAACCAGGGTTGATAGTGGGAGGGGATTTTATTTAAGGGATACGGCGATCTAGAAATTATTTTCAGTGATTTCGCTTAAGAATATATGTCTGTCTGTCATATAAGTATTTCCTTTCAACGGAAGTATTAAAAATTCAATCTACCATCCGATAACGTGTTGTCTCATCGGAATTAGTAGGAGTTAACGCTGCCACAATAAAAAACGTTTCAAGGAACCGATAAACCTTCACTATTCTGTGGAACTCTGAAGCCGTCGAATGAATATCCGAGAATTGTGCAATATTCTATGCGTTAAATGCATATGCTGGATATACATAAGGCAATCAAACTGTTCTTTAGATTTTGGGACACGAAGTGGACCCTCGGTGTATACCGAGTTCCCGCCCAACCTGCTACGCAGCACTCGGCGCCTGTCCAAGTGTCCCTCCCGACCCTCCTGTTTCTCCCTCACGTGCCATTTTCAAGATAAAGCTTTTTTTTCAGCAGAACGCTTTCCTCACTCTGATGTTTCTGCCTGCCGAGAAGCGGACCATCTAATTTAGAAAGTGGTGGCATAATCGTAACTAAAATATTGAAGATCCTTTAAATGACATATTTCCAAACCGACCAATTTCTCCAGCTGTCGAGCGCTTGAAATGTGAGAAGCCATATAAAGATGGGATTGTCTTCAGTCATTGATAAGGCTCGAAATGACACGACTTCATAATTCGGGATAGTCGTAATCTATACAGTCACCAATTTTTAAATATTGGTCCACTAGCTGGAACTAACCGCAGCACTCAGTAATGTGTCCTCCTGCACATCCAAAGTTCGTTTCTTTAAGTTCCAAGCTGGACTTAAAAGTGGAACCTATATTTGTTAAACCTTCCCTGACCATCACCGTAAACACAGGAATGAGTATTTATCGTAAGATTTCCGATCTACGAAAATATTTTATGAACATTATCTTAAAAATCATTAATATTTTTTATCAAGAATATTTTTAAAATGAGTTTTAAAACTGTTTATCCATATAGCATGAGCGTATGTAAGAATTGATTATATTTTTTAATACTGACTTATGTTTTCTAGACTTTTGACCCACTGTGAAACAGGTACATATGGACTTTGGAAGTATCACGGATAGATCTAGGAGTTAAAGAGAGTAGGCCGATAGAAATGAATGTGAATTCTTTTTTAGCCATTCCGAATTTCCAGAAACATGACGTACTGGCCTTTATATTCTTTTCTGTGAGATCTCTGTAAAAATACATGAACAGGATGCTTTTTGATGCCTTCCGTTATAATCTCCTGTGCGAAATGACTCTCCTGCTTCTTCTTTTGACCCTGCAGCCCTCACCTCAGTCTGCTAAGCGACCCTGATCTACATTCCTTCGCCTTCCCCCTCCCTTCCCATCCAACCAACCTTTCCCGACCACCTCCAGGGCTGACCAATGGCGGCATTTTAGCCTTCTTGGTGGGAAGATCGCTCACCGGCTGTTGTCGCATTTCTAGGGGGCGACTGACTCGTTGAGTCTAGATTCTCCTTTCTCGCACACTCAAAGTCACCGTCTTCAATGCTAATTGCACTTCCACGGACCACTCCCCATCTTAAAAACTACTTATTTTCGGTTTGTTTTTCTTTAGGATCTTTTTTAGGTGGAACAAATATCACTGGTATCGTCAATAAATTAAAGTATTAGTACACATTGCCACTTAGCGTCAATAAATTAAAGTATTAGTATACATTGCCACACATTGAATTTGGGCCGTTTTAATTTTGATGGTGCTTGCCATTACATCTCGAATGAGTAAGTAAAACTTTGTAATTCCACAATACTTTATTTAAATACGACCTGGATTTCGACGCCCGAGATCTCAACTGATAATGGCGTCCAAACCCGGGTCGAGTCTAAATAAAATAATGTGGAATTACAAAGTTATAGTTTGATCAATCGATCAAGACAATGGATTGGAATATTAGTTGAAGAAAACGGAATCAATTATCATATCACGTACTATATATGCAGATTATAAAAAAATCAATGCAAAATTGGTTTCTAATGTGATGAAAGAAGCTTCGCGTACTACGTCCTAAGGCGGATGATATTCACAACTCGAGGTAAAGGGCCAGCGTTTTGTCGTGTTAATTCTGGTAAACAGAAAGTTGTACTGTACGGAATAATATGAGAATATTAAAAAAATTGTCGGAGATGCCATTTAGGGACAGTCTCTTTGATGAAGCCATCCACTGTGTGTGCATAGAAACGCGGCAATTTCACAGTGTAAACATCATTCGCCATGTCTGGGATCTCAGCCAAGGCAATTGATTTTAACACTGTGGCTTCCTGCGTCTATGAGTGGGTCGTTGGGTCCTTCGTGGTATGACCCCCGAGGACTCTCCGATGCGAGGTCAAAGGAACTTCCCAATAGATTGGTATTCCTTCATTTGGAAGCTTAAAGTCCGCCACTAAAAGAAGCGTCCTCCTTATTAATGACACTTATTAATGTTAATTAATCAACCTGGTACAACTCGAAGTATCAAAGCAGCTAGGTAGATGTTCCAGAGTGCAAATTCGGGAAATCTAAAACTAAATAATGCCCCGCATTGGAGTTTGGCGGGAGATGCAAGGTCACCAGCCATGCATGCAAAATCAAAATCATGACACCTATAAAAAATACGAGCACCATTTTGATCATGCACTCGAACGAAGTTAATCACACCAAAGAAAGTACTTACATGCAAGAATATTCAATAACAGGATTTTAAATCATGCGGGAACAATGTTTTAAAGATGGATCCATTTAGAGATCATGAAGGATGTTGACAAAATATCTACATTATTAATACTAATTATCCCCTTCACGCATGCAATCTATGATAGCACGAGGAAATTACGGCATTTTAAATCCATCCGTTCTGCTCTCTATTTCTCTGATTTTATGTACGTGATCTGGTGTACTATGGAACGTCGGGGTCTGTAATATGTCTTTAACATCCTCTGTGTATACAAAGTTCTCTCTGACCATTGGAATGGTGGATTGATCGATTAAAATTAACCAATCCGCCCTGCTTAAGTGACCACTCCGATGAATTCTCCCGTGTCCTCGAATCACCCATCCCGAATGCAGCGTTTGAGTTTTTACCGACTCCATAAAAAAGTCTCCGTGCCTTGCTTTTATCCAACCACTTGCATTGGCATAACCTTAGAAAAAAAACAAATAAATATTTAAAGGATGCTGTCTAGATACCTTTCGTCGGTTGGTGGGGTAAAATATATTCAGCAGATGGGCTGTACATCCCTGCATCTCTCGTCGCTGGTTTTCTAGAGGAAGTATATTTGAGAGCGAGAGTTCCTACACTTATTTTATAACCTCCGCGGTAGATCATTGAATTTCTCGAACATCAACCCTCCCCTCAGCTTACCCTACAGCACCCCACTCCCCTCTCGCTCCCCTCGCCCCCGCCCTTTCCTCGTGACCCTCCCTTACATCTTCCACTCCACCTTGTCCATTCTCCTTGCGGGCGGGCGTCACGTATTCTACTGGATGGGATCATATCCTAGAGGCAAGGATGTAGGATCATTTCCCGAGGCCGTAAATTCACGTCCAGAAAAGCTATACTCAACCCCGCCCTCCTCTACAAGCACACGGTCGTCGTAAAACATGGGAGTACTACCGCAAGTCAAGGACCCCCGTCACGAAGAGGTATACCCATAACTACATAATCAAATGTTTGATGGTTTATCATAATCTTCTCGTAATCATTTGACCAGTAATGAAATATACATAAAAATTGTTTATTCTTTGTCTTATGGTCTCTTTTATTCAGTTTTGAAATGATACTCTTGGGTTTATTTTGCTTTCGGCGAGGAGTACAGTGAATGGTATATTGACAATGAATGACATATGTCTCTCAAATATATGAGATTCCTGTCGTCCGATATTATTTTCATCCTAACACATGTTTTAAGAAATTCAAAAACATACATGTTTCTTCACATCCTTTGCTTTTATGTTAATTTTAATGAAATATCTTTAGTGAAGGGTATCTTGATTTTTTGTATGATCACATCTGTATCAATATGTCAGAACGATTTCCATAGCTTAGAAACTTTGATGGCGGGGTAATTCTCCAAAGTATTTCATTATTGGGCTGAGGGGAATGGCATTATTTTGCATCTTGGTGATCTACCGGTTAAGCTAAGCTTTGCATGGCCACGATATAGTAAACGGTACTGCGAAAATCCCCATCCACCTTTTTTAATTGAAGATTTTTCTCTTCAACTTTTGGCAATGAATTCACTGTTAGAATTAGAAATTATCCATCAGAGCGCAAACGATGATGATTAAATGATGATTTTAATAAAATGATGATTTTATTGAAATTCAGTCGGTAAAAAAAAATGGAGATTCGATGATTAATAAAAAATGGTGAAGGTGAATCTAATAGAGATGAATTATCATATAAAATATAGCTTAAGATGCTAAGTCAATTTTTATTCCATTAAGATACTCACGCAAGTTTGATCGTGAAATGGGAATGTAAAATGGTCCCTTTTTGGACTCCGAATCAGAAGGCAGTGGTTATCGAAAGTCAAGAAGAATGGCTATAAGTCAGCGATGTGGAGGAAAGAGTTTTTTTCTTATGAAAGACAGCGAGTGGAGGAGAACATTTTTTCAGCGTTGCTCTTTTCGCTGGGCAGAGAAGCCTACCGCCGATAGGCAGACTAGACAGAGACCGCCTAAAAAACTAAAGCGAACGCATTAATTGCTTCGAATGATTAGAAAATATAAATTTTTACAAGTTTTGTCTGTATCCGAAACTAAATCACAGTAATCAACCTGAAGGCCAGTTTGGTAATGTGATGGGAAAGGTAACCCAATACTAAACCCGATTGCGTGTGAAATTCACTCAATAACGCGATGTCTTCTATTGCAAATTAAAGATTCTTAGTGTAACATGGGCTATAGCAACCTGTTTCTAGAGGAATTTCCTCAGCGCAATGGGAAATGGGTCAAAATAAAGTGTATTAGAAAATAAGATTTCAAAGAAGTTATTGCAAGAAGATTTTTTAATCTTGCAGAGTGAAATGTAGAGAACATTCTCATGGAGAGCAAGAAGAGAAGGCCGAAGGATTAAACGGAATTAGAATAATTTTTGCAGAGTAGCGACTAAGTATTCTAAAAAGAGGTCAAAAAATTAATAAGAGAGGGGAAAAGAACAAACTGTGATCCCCTCAAATTAAGGGAATTTGTCGGCAAACAGCCAACGATTCGGTTTCACCGATTTTTTTTGATTTCGTAATTTTTGTGGTATCAAAGATAAGTAGCATCGATTCAATAGCGCCCAATTGGTTATGAAGTAAGGCGATCTCACGAAATCCCACCCGATCTAAGGTCAAAACGTCGCGCTGGACGGAACTCCTCGAGCCCCTGTACCCTCTTATATCCTCTCTCGCCCCGAAAATTCTCTCCCCTGAAATTTTCAACCCCGATCCACTTCATTCAAAAGTTTCTCTCTCCGAGAGAAGGTAGGGTTAAGTCCCAACTTCCCCGTTTTCCACTGAAACGTGCGAGCCTTTGTTCATTTCCTCGACCCCTTTAAGGTAGTGGTCCTCGGTGGCAGGGGTGAGGGGTTACGCGCCCCCCACCCCACCCTCTTGCGCACCCCTCTGCTCCTCTCTCGATCGGCAAACTCATTTCGCCAGTCACAAGGGGGAGGGGGTTGGCGTCGAGAGAGGCGAGCGTGAAAATTTGATGGAGAGAATGGGGTCAGTTCGCCTGCCAAAGGGTGGTGGGAGTCGGCTGGTTGCCCTCGTGAAGAAAAAGGTTTCTGTGATTTACCCTTATGTGCAACTTATTTGAACTGTATCCATTCACGGATCAAAATTATTTTTATCATTAACAAACCCTTTTTTATAGTAGAGCCTTTCGTTGGACCAGTCTTGTTTGATTGTGATGCCTGTCTCATAACAATTTGCAAGTTTTTTGATAATGCTGTTCTGTCTACTCTTGCCAAAAGAGCTCCTGACAAAATCGGTATTATAAATATTTTTTTTCTTAGTTGACTGAATACTACCGTTAGAGTGTATGGAAATGGATGAATACATTCCAGACTACCTTTGATGTAAAAAATTATTCCCCGTTAGCGCGGGCCATAGCCCCTCTCTCGCATACAGACGACCCGCCAATCTCATAAACCTTCTGAGATCCACCAACCCTTTGGTGTCCCCCCTGTAAAATTTCCTCTTATTTCCCCTACTTGCTACCGTCCCCGATGTAAAACATGTCTGCTCATCAGATCTGATCCCCTCTCCCACATCCCCTCATTGCCCTCTCACCTCGTTCCAACGCTAATTGCCTTTCAAGAAACATTATCTATCTTTTTTCATGCAAACAATACACTTCATTTTACATAGGCAAATGAATTACCCCCTCATGCATTCGAATGAACAATCAATGCTGCTTTTGTAATTCTGCCCCACTTTCTTCTCTTCCCATCCCTTCACACGCAAATTCCCACAACCTTTCCTTCGACAAGTGTTTCTCCCTAACCATCCTATAATGCCTACCCGATTCCGACGCCAATTTAGAGGTTAGAATTTGCGGATCCGCATATCCTCGTATACTACCTTTCCGATATTTTAAAATCTCCGCCCTTAACCACTATGTTTAATTCCTCTCCCAGCATGCCTTGCACCTTCCCCTCTCCCCCTCAGACTCCATGCTTTTCTCCGAAAACTTTCAGTCTGAATTGGAGAAGGCCTCAGAGAACACCGAAAGCTTAAATTATCTACATTGTGAGTGTTCTTTGACCTGCTATCTATTTTAATTTGTGTTCCATACGGCCGTTACATATATATTATATATATATATATATATATATATACATATACACACACATTATATATATATTTTTATATTGACATTGATACCTGTCTACATTAGGCTGTCTCTTTAAAAGGAATCTTCTCGGAGGAATCACCTACAGAGCTTTCATTTCTTAGTGAATACCCATAGCATGGACCACTTTCAGATATTGGGAAAGGGTCGAGATATGTAAATCCCTGATCAGAATTAACTGTGCATTTCCGTCGCACCAGCGCGGCGACAAAATACTGGGATCGCCATGAGTTATCGGACCCGTAAGCCCGCAGTTCCGGCTCCGGTCGAGGGAGCATAACATTTGCCGTCTGTGGCCCCGCAGGGGGAAGGGGCCCGACGAGGCTCTGCAATCACGGCCGCGATGACGCGCCCCACGGCCGGAGAGGAAGGGAAAGTTTCCGTTTGCCGGATGGGGAATCCGTCTCCTTTGGCCAAGTATTGAAAACACGCCGATATTTGAGGAAGAGGAGGGATAGAAACTGCTCTGCAAGGAAACCCTACTATTCTTTTTATTCTTATTTTACGTAATTGCTCTGTTTACTCCCCATTTTCCAGTCATTCCTATGCGCCTCTTCTTTTGTTACTATTTCTATGCTTCTTGGAAAAACGTATTTTCTTAAATACATGCATACTTTTTTGCCTATTTCTAAATTCTCTTGTCGATGTACTAAAATAAAAAAAATCATTGCAAAGAATATACAAAATGAAAATAGTGAAAGAAAAATAATAATTCATGTTAGTTTACTGATAAAGGTATCTTTATGAAGGATCCACGATTCATGCAATGGTATACTTCTAAACTTTCTCTCACACGAAACTTAAGAAACCATGTCAACTCTGAATTGCTATAAACAGTTCTTTAAGTCGGCGTGTATCTGCTCTTCGTTTATTCGGTTCGAAATGCCTTTTCTATTTCTGCTTCCACCTCATTCACCCAAAAATCCCCATCGTGCTGTTATCCTTCATCCATTTCCCTTGTCATTCTTAAGTTTTTCCCAGCAAACCTCTTTCCTGCTCGACCACGCCCAGAATATCTTCGTTTATTTTCCCTCCTTTCATTTCACATTTTCATTCTTCTCTACGTTTGGCAAATACCTTCGATATTAGTCTAACTGAAAACGTCACAAAACACCTCTCCCTTAGTTTATTGAATGGTCCAATGCATGTTGAACACTAGCAGCATGGTTTCAGATTCATTAGACATTACAGCGAAAATTTTACAAAATTTCCATATCACGCCTTCGACCTCATAGCTAAGGTTTATCTTTTTTTTTAAATTTATTTAATTAATACCCTGCGGGTTGCTATTAGGGTGTGTGGCAGGGTGTGATTACACATTATACTACCCTTGAGCCAAAACACTTTTCCCTCCTAACGCCGTCGGTCAAACGTTTTTTTATTCTGATCCCTTATCGTTGAAACAATATATCAAACACGCGTCGTACGGGGATTGCGAGACAATTTAAGTATTGACTCCCAAGAAGTAATCCAGATGTTTTTTTTTCATATTTTTCCATTAGAATGTAGGAATTCAATGAAATTTTTACTAAATTGGATGAATGTTGATAAAATGTCCAACTTTTGCGGTATTTATCTGAATTTTGTGTGCATTGGGTAATTCGTTTTTATTTTGTGGATTATACTGAAACTTTTGAAATCGACTTGTATGAGTGGAAGGGATGATGAATTATAATATATTTGGAGAGAGAGTACAGCGAATCTAGGAAACAGCAATTTCCAATATTTTCATGGGAAAATCATGCTGGACTGACAAGAAAACGTGGATAAGAAACAGTTGTGGGCATACTTTAGTCTCGATATTTTGTGTACTGTGCTTATACGATTTTCAGATAATTTATTTCAACCGTATTTTCATTCCATTTTATTGCCTTGAAAACTACAGGAAAGGCTCATTTTCCTCTGCAGTTATGGTTTGACTAACTGAATACCTAGATTATTTAAGATTTCTAAAATACTTAAGTTACTTGAATTATATGCGTATATATGAGGTAACAATAAAGAAATCCTTTATTTTTATGATATATGTATACTGTTGTTTCACCCCCTGCCACACACCGTAGAAGTGGCTTGAAGAGTATCACTTAGATGAAGAAAATTTTGACATTTTGTGCTTCTGTTTGTGCTCCTTTTGCGCGTGCTGAGCAAGGTGGTGAAATTCAAACATGTAATCCCTTGAAAGCGTTCCTCCTCATGGCCCACGGGGGCTGTAACGATCAAACTATTTTTCACCATGGCATTGGTTTTCAAGGAGTAAGTCACTTAATATTAAAGGCGATACTTACCGCGACTTTTGGAAAAGGCTCATTTAGAGTTTTGTAATCACAGTCACGTACAAGAAATAGATTTTAAATTTAAGCGTTTTTAGTGAATAATTAGGCTAAAATATTTCTGAAAAGAGACAATTCCCCTATTCCCTATTTCGTTGGAAAATTGTATCGTTTAGAAACGCTATAATTGATTGAAGAATTCTGCATATCCGGGAAGCCGTTTGTCGGCTTCAAACAACAACGCGGTGAAAACCCGGATATGCAGAATTCTTCAAGCCACCGCCGCGAAAATCTACGCAGCTATAATTGATTCTAGAACTTGATAATATTATAATGCAACCATTTCAGAGAGTAAAAATCATTCGCCTTGACCAGGATTCGAACCCGGATCCCTCGATATCCGGCCGAGTGCTTTAACCACTTAAGCTACCGAGACGTCCTCTTACACTCTGAAATTTTTGGGGGCTTTAAAGGAACAAGATGTTATGACGAAATACCGTACATGCAATGTCACAGGCATTCGTAGTCGTGCGCGACGCGCCACAGTCCACGATGTTAATAAAGCCAATTTCAAACACTTAGGCTGTTCATACCTTAGACAAATTTCAAGAAACTGTAATACGAATGTTTTTTACTCTCTGAAATGGTTGCATTATAATGCACACATAGCGGGTGACTCCGTTAAAGTTACTATTACAGTTTCTTGAAATTTGATAATATTAGTTTAATAAATGAACAATAATGTATTTTGTACAGAACATGATCGCCAAGTGAAAAAAATCCCACTCATTTTTCACGAAAAATGTGGCCTTCTCTCCAATTAATGCTCCCTCTGAGGCTGATGGTGCGACAATGAACTGGTGGCATTGATCTTCACGTTATTGGTTTCAAGAATCATCGATCGGTATGCATAAGGGAGTTCTTTTTTAAATCTTTTGTCAACCTGTGAGAATCTCTGTATCACTGATGTTTTATTTGTACGATGAGCATATATTTATGACATTCATTCATTTTAATAATAAAAATCTCGGCTGATGCACTTATACGTAAGAGTAGAATAGAGAAGTTAAAAATGTTCTGAAGACTCCAGAAATGGGTGGGGTTTAGTTACAGAAAAACTGCGGTTTTTATGACCCGACAAAATGAAGATGGAGCACTTGTGCTCGTTCTACTTCTCGGGGAGCGTCCAGCAGAACACAGGAGGAATAAAATGCCCCACTTCTGGAAATATGGAGTCCTACTTTTATAGCAGAAGGTCGTGCAAAGTCTTAAAATGCTATTCATGGCCTTAATGGCCTTCTGTCATAAGAACAAACTGGCATATGAGTTTATTAAAAGTACTATGCTTATTCAGATACTAGCTTAAAAATTTATAATCATCCTGCAGTATTGGAGTAGTAAGTTGAAGTGTACAATTAAAGGAAGAATGCTCGGTAGATGGGTTAGAGGGAGGAAATAATAGGCAATTAGAACTTCATGAAGAGGGTCAGAAAGCTTAAGAAGTGAAGGAGGGACTATGGCAAAAGTTGTTTCGCTGTGCAGAAATATTGGAGTACGCCACGAAATTATGCCGTCATCTTACCAAGTCTCCTATTTCAATCGGTTGAACCTAACTTTATTAATTAGCAGCTTAGAATTTTAAATTTATGAACCACGATAGCATGATAAATTTATTAAATAAAGGAATCATAGTTGCATTAACTCTCTGTAAAACATTATGGCGACCACACAATGTTGGAAACAGTTTTGATCTTTTGTTGATACTCAATATATGGTACTCATGTTTGTCTTGTTTAGAAGTAAGATGTCTTGAGAAGTTTTTGTCAAATATGTCATCTGTGCGATGAAGCGTTTGATTTTTTCCCTGGAATCGTAAAACTTAAAATATTAATATAATAATTCATATTTTCATATGCCTTGAAGATGAAGATATGTATATTTGCTATATTTTTCCCGCAGTATTCATCAAAAGAAAAATTTAATTTATTTTGATTGTTTTCTAGTTTATGTGCTATGAATAAATAATATTATACCATAGTCTATTTTAAAATGTCTATTTTATTCTATCGTAGTTTTTAGGAATGCAATAATAGAGTTCCTAGTCCCCACCTCCCCTCACTTACCCTACACATGCATCTTATCTTCATATTCTTTATTAACAATGTCTTGCATTGTCTTTCCCTGAAATTCTTTTCAAAAGTCTTCCTTTCTATGAATCTGTGTCCCACGGACTACTGTCAAGTTAAGAACTGATATTTTAATTTAAATTGCCACCCTACGTTTATCGACCATGCTAACAGCATCATCCGACGTCTCTGTTTTATTTTCATTCGCCCTGGATTACGATTTTTGTAAATTTTATCATTACCTTCTGTACTACCATGAACTATTATTGGTAGATAAGTAACATTTTATGATAAAAAATAAAAACTATTAGTAATAAAACATGGAAATTGCATTAAGGGAACCGCTGTGAAAAATATACACTTTTACCCTAATAATTATCCATAGGACATACGTGGTCTGTTAAAAATAGTATCGCCAACTTTTGAATTTCCGCGGGGTGCGTATATTTGATTTTCCATATATTTTTTGTTGCGTTATGTTGGTACTTATGTCAACAATTAAGTCATAATTCAAAATGGTTGAACTTTTAGGCATAGGTGAGAGACATAAGTACCAACATATGGTCACAAAAAAACGAAAAATCAAATATACGTCACCCGCGGAAATTCAAAATTCGCGATAATTTTTTAGCATACCTCGTACTCTGTGAATTAGGCAAATTAGTATTCATTATCTCTATTACCATTCATAGGATTTATTGGTATTTAGAATTACCCATTTGAATAACATTGTAACTCTTTATTGTCACGTTTGCATATGCTTGGCTCTTCTTCTTTCTTGCTCTTTTGTAGGTGGGTTATTTTGTTTCCATGGAATTTATTCAACACGCACACCTTGATGATAGCATTTTTTTGAATCCAAATTTTCCCTTTAAAATTATTAACCTTCCTTCAAATTCCATTCTCTTTTTATTGTAATTACTACTTTGTAATTGGAAAAGCAATATATTTCTATCGGCACATGTGATAATCGCTAGCAATGTTTTTACAAACTTGATTGATTTTCCCCGAAGTCCTTTCCATTAACCATGTCAAGCAGATCAAATCTATAACAAAGCATGTTAAATAATTAATTACCTCCATTATTAATTTCACAGATTGCTTTATTTATTGGTACCCGCTTTTTCAATTTGTTTTAGATAGTTAAATCGTTGCCACGAAGTTGTTTTGCTTCATTTTTCCTTTTATGGGTTTTTATTTTTATTAAAGTGTGTATTTATTATTATGTATTTTAGCGAATTTTTGATGCCCGTGGTGTCTAGTCACGGACCATATATTTTTAGCTCATTGTTAAATGACTGTTGACTGTAATTATTATCCATTCAACTTAATTAAGCACCATATAATGATTTGTTCAACATATCATTAGTGAACTTGTTTTTCGAGAGATTATTGGTAATATTTATACGCTCACGTGCCATGAGTAATATTTACTTCTCAATGAATATCATAACTTAATATTTATTTTACTTGGCGGGTTAGCATGAATTAATGCCTAGTTAAACCACATATCCTTGATTTGATTATTTAATGTTCTTGTTTAATTTGGTCCTAGGTAACATGTCTCCTAGTTTTTGCAAAAGTGTGTTGGCTCGTAGTTTAACTTGGGCAGCCTAGATATGTGTGTAAGCTAAATTATTAGAAGTTTTCCATGTTCAAAAAAGCAAGATACCGCTAAACTGCTGCTTCCATTTCCGAAGACATTTAAGACAAGCGACTATTGAGAAAATCTCTTGAGCTGTAGAAAAATAATTCCTTTTTGTTTATACGTTTATACAATTAAAGACTAGATAAATTGGAAAACAAATGTTTTGTGCTAGTTAGTCCATTACGGGACATATTTGACAAAAACTTCTCAGCACATCTTACGGCTACGATAGATATACCTTCCTATTTCTCTTTTTAGGAAAGCCAGAATATCTAATCTATTTTAATTTTTTTCTGCATGCGTCATTACCCCAAATAAAAAAATCATAATCTCTGGGAGTATTAGTTCAGCAGTCAATAATTAAGAAAACACATGACAGAAATAATTATTCACTTTCCTCGGCTGGATATTAATTATCTGATAATCATTGTTCTTGGTAAGCCAATCCGAACATTGGCTGGCTGCACCATATCACGTTTACAGTGTAATCCAAATGTCTAGTACGTCCGGATATAAGAGGGATGCAACAATTCAATTTCACATATCTCTCTTGTAATGTGACTTGTGTTCTCACCCCTTTGGCCTTCCTAATTACTTCATTTACATGCCTAAAAAATCTTTATTCCGAAGATTTTCACCATTCTTCTTGAACTGTTCCCTCATCATTCCTCTTCTACTTTATTTTTTACCGTAGAAAAAACATAGAATGGCCAATTTATTTCATCATGAAAAAGCAAAGAATTGCAATTTGATAAGCTTACACAGCCCAAAGCTTCAATAGCAATACAATAAAAATGACCGTCCGGTTTAGTCGGGAAGGTAACGGGACCCAAAGTTCACAAGTCCCACCCTGTGCATGCGTGTTGTGAATGGGGCATGTCATCCTACCCATGGGGCAACCGATGACGAACAGGAAGTGACTCTTCAGAATCCCCAAAGGGAAACGTCACGCCAGATGCGTCTGGGAGAGGAAAAATAATTTTTTAATACATTATTATTAGTGCAGTTAA
Organism: Hetaerina titia; assembly: GCA_037158775.1. Taxonomy (NCBI): domain Eukaryota; kingdom Metazoa; phylum Arthropoda; class Insecta; order Odonata; family Calopterygidae; genus Hetaerina; species Hetaerina titia. The sequence goes on along the minus strand of CM073777.1, from coordinate 78,457,273 downwards.
TAGTTTATGCCTCAAAAGTATTTTTGATTCCGTATTTCAACTGATAAGAAATTACCTTGATAACCACATAGAAGAACGATAAGGGGAATGTATCAAGTGAATCGAATATGGAAGTAAATGAATAAAGTAAGAGTTTAAAATCACTATAGGTGTTTTATAACGCCATTACTTGCTGTTTACACTGTTATTTTATCAAGGCCTTCTCGTTGTTTCTTATCGTCTGTCTACTCGTGAAGCAAATGAATGCTCTAAATATAGCATGTTATTCAATTAAGCCATGCAATATCTTGATACAAACTGTTGAACACAAAAGAAATGGGAACCATTGCCAAGAAAAAAACCTATTAATTGCCATTTGCGATGTAAGGAAATTTGATGCCTAATTGATTTCCTATTTGTCACCGCACACTGATTTATTGTGATAAACGTGAGCCATTGGCTTTAAAGGAGGCTGGAAGGAATAAAATCTCCGTTCAATTTTCTGCGGAAAACTTCAAAAGCCGACATCTGTGGAAATGAATGAGCAAATTCCGTGCCGTGTCTAAGAATATTTCCTCCTTCTTCACTCTAGACGGCAGGAACCAATTAAAAATCCGTCCTTGACCGAGATGCCCGCGATCCTTCGTCTTTTGTAAGGGCTCTTATTAGAACTGCTCCCGGGAGTGCAAAAACCGAACAAGGGAGGGAGATTTTTTTAAAAGAAATAGTGGGAGAAGTAAGTGAATTCCGTAACTGAGAATTCCAAAATATTTCTCATATTTTCATCGACGTATCCTCGAATTTTGGGCAAATTCCACCGGTCAGAACAATTGGGTCGATGGGCTGAAATTTAAAGTCACCAATTCGGAGTTGGCACGTTTTTCGTCTCTGCTATTTCCGCAAGTTTAACTATTGTCTTTGGAGAAAATTTAACCTACGTATTAAACTGATATTTAAGTTTAAATCGTCCTAAAACCAAAAAGAAATTAGTGATGCAATTGATGTCAGCATGGTCTATGATTGACTTTTTTACTCGTTAAAAACATTCGTCTTGATCACACCCACACTGCTAGATAATGAAGTATTTAAGTAATTCATGACTTATTATTTTTGAAATTTGTATTTTCCCTGTTTTATATTTTTAGGGTTCTAAAAATCCATTTCTTTCAAGAATGAAAAAAAAATGGAGAAATTAAAAATGTCCTTCAATGAATAAAAAGATCTAATTTAACTTAATACTTGTAACTAGCAAAAGTTAATCTTACGATAATTTAATTATACCTTAGATACTTGACACTTTCAGACTTCACGTAATGGAATTGTGTGTCTATATTGAATGAGTTTTTAATTGACCACAGCCTTTTTTATGCCTTGCTCACGATAATCGTTTCTTGTCAATTACGGAATAAATTAATATTTTCGTGGCATTAATAAAAATAGTACTGATGATAAAGGCATTTTATGACATAATTGAGCAGTTTTGGATTAATATTTGGCGCATAGCATGAAAAATATTCATATAATCTCCTGTTCAGGTAAACACCAGATTTTCACATTGAAAAAATGATTGCGAATACACATTCGGACGCAACGTGCACATATCGTCAATCGACTTCCTTATAAATGTCGTAGGATTCCGGAGTTAATTGATAGTTTCATTCGTTTTCACGATTTCCCGAAGAAAACACACGAGGGAATAAATAGTATTTCCTTAATATATTCGATCTGTAATTTTTGCATTGTTCACTTTTACATTAAATGTAGATTTTCTGCAAAAGAAGACTTTATTTCAGGACCAAGTGGTAAACCAATTTAAAAACAGTCAGGAGAACTCTATTCTGAGAGAAGTTCTAAGAGGAATGGCCTAGGACAGCTAGTTAGAAGAATTTTATCAAATCGTAAATACGGTCGGCACCCAGTTTGTGTATTTAGTCAAATCCAGAATAGATGTATGTGTTCACGAAATGGAGATGGAAAGAACGAGAGAATAGGGATATGGATTAAGGGTACGTATCAGAAGTAAACGGAGTGAGAAAATCAATTCTCTTGAATGCATTTGATAGATTTTAACTTAACTTGCTCAAGACACATTGGCTTAACGTGTGGGCAAACGCAGGACCGTAAGTTTCGTGTTAAAATCAAGATAGTGCATCTAGAAATTGAACTTGAATGATATCTGGTACGTAATGATGTCTTGATGTAATAATATAATATCTGGTATATAATGCGAATGAGAAAGGTAGTATGAATACGTTATTTAATTTACATGTCCCCTTAGTATAAAATTAACTCTAATCTCCTCAGTCAACAGCATCTCTATATTTGGGTTCATGACTATAGCTAAGTTTATTCATTTTTTATTTACATAGTATCCTGCCAGTCACCGATAGGGTATGTGGGAGGGGATGGTCACAAGCCAGACTAATTTTGAATCAGAATATTGCCTCACCCCCATAGCGCGGTCGGACAATGTTATTCTGATCCCTTATCGTTCGTGGAAAAAATTATATTTTAAATCCATCTGTTCTATACTTAACCTCTCTAATTTTATTGACATGATCTCTACTACCATAATACGATGGGGGTAATAATACATATTTCACATTCCCGATAAATAGACGCCCTTTAAATTTATGCCAAAGATTTAATGTGTAATTTAACCTTCGCTCCATGAGTGATTCCTAAACGAATATATATATAGTATATATTTTTTAGTGAATATATATAGTATACATTTTTTAGTTTTTACATACATGCACTAAAAAATATGTATATAGTATAGCAGCGGTACGAAAAATACTAAGAAGTGAACGGCGATTATGTAGAGAAGTGAAGTAGGTTTGTAGCTAACTAAATGTGCCAATAAAATGTGCTTCATATGAGTATTTTTTTCCTGTATATATATATATATATATATATATATATACTGTATTAAACTTACAGTACATCTGTGAATGCATACGAGTAGCTAAGGTATCAAATGACTACTTGTACCCTGAACAAGGAGGCTGGGAAAACCAAAATATCGAAGTGACTTTAGTCTGTCATATGGGTAATCCTTTCATTCTTTTTAAATACTTTTACAATAACTATATACAAGTGAAGTGTGTATCAAGTATTAGTGAACTCCATATAGGTGCTATTTGCACACCATATATATATATGGTGTGCAAATAGCACCTATATGGAGTTCACTAATACTTGATACACACTTCACTTGTATATAGTTATTGTAAAAGTATTTAAAAAGAATGAAAGGATTACCCATATGACAGACTAAAGTCACTTCGATATTTTGGTTTTCCCAGCCTCCTTGTTCAGGGTACAAGTAGTCATTTGATACCTTAGCTACTCGTATGCATACACAGATGTACTGTACGTATTAGCTGTTAAAAGAGTGTATTTAGGTAATTTACAAAAGAAAGATATTGCAACGTGATATTAGTTTACCCTGCTCTTCTTTTTGTTTTGTTTACCGCAAATTACAATTTGAAATTGACATATTTCTCGTATTTCAAAGCCAATCCTTTTTTTTATTTGTGGACAATTTGACTTAAAGTGGCCAACTGTTTAATACAGTGAACACCGCGTCAACTTTGCTATAAATCTAAACCACTTAATTATCATGAATTCTTGACTTGATTCAGAAAATGTATTACCCTCTCTATCACGGCCCACCCATTCGCCTGATATGTGAATTTCACACGTCATTGGACTTAGTACTAGGGGAGTCCACCCTAACCTGTCAATCTGACCTTCGGGTTGATAACTGTGATTCTTTTATTCGATAAATCGAAAAAGAGGCGAAGCGATATGATGCTCTATGTAATATTTTTATGAATATTGTATTCGTATTTTGGGAAAACAGAACTAAGCAAGCATTTTCTATCGAAATATTTACGGACACTTTATATCATTGACGTTTTTGCGGAAAGGCTACTTGATAGTATTCGTAAGGGCATTTTTTAAAAGTTGAAACAATGTTCCAACGCAAATAAAATAGTTTTTGGAGGGCACTATAACGTTTCAAAGGAAAAACTCAAATTATTCATATAGTCAAAACAAGTGATTTGACGCATGATCTAGGATATGTATTAAGTCAGAAAAATGCTAAAATGGTTTCCTTAACCAATTCCTCCAGGATGGTCAGTTGCGTGAGCCAAGACGAATCTGGAAAGTCTATCGGTTCCTTTAGATCCTGTCTCCACGTGGAAGAATCACTCGTGGAAGTCCCGGATCATCCAGTAGTCATAAGTGAATCGTACTTGATGAGGGTAGTAGCTGCGAAAGCGCGTCGGAGAAAAATTATCGCAAAAGTTCTATCGATTTTTATATCAAAAAGAATGATTGCGGAAAAGAGAAATCCTAATGAGAAGGAAAGGTTGAAGCCAATACAATCTCACATTTTGAAGAAGACGCAAAAAAATAAAAAAGTAGTGCCATTCAAGTCAGATCGTTTGAGCGATTTTCCTATTTAGATTATTTGATGAAATTGCAATATGCACCAATGAATAGCGATATTAGACGTTAACATTAAGACCATAGAAATGAAGAGTAACTGTAAATTAACCAATGAGCACTTCATTTTGTAGATTCAATTGATCTACAAAATGCAGTATTGATTCAGATATAAACAGTTCGAACTAGTCATTTATTATTATCAACATATTGCTCGAAGCTGTATAAAAATATGCGATATTAATCAAAGATTGTTTCTCATTTTCGAATTCAGGTCCACATGTTTATTATACTATAATAAAGAAACGTGATACATTTTTCCTTTTTCAGTCTATAAAACTTTTATTGACATACAATTATCCATATCATGACATTGTAAAACTCGTTTGCTCGGTAGAATTGAAGAATAATATCAATGAATTGATTAACTCACGATTTCTGAAGCTAAATCGTTTAGTAATTCACGGTAGTAATGAAGAATTTTGGCGAAATGAGCCCTAAACCAGGATGATTCCTGGGAATACCAATGTTGTGATCCCTTAAAAGATATTCCGTCTTGAAGCACGATTAACGGGAAAATAAACTACGCAAAGTTTAAAATATTACTTGTGCATTGAATGTTCCGTCCTATCAACTATATACTATATTCTTGAGTTTCATATTGGTCTTGAATAAGAAATTTCATTCAAAGAATTTTACATTGCCCAATCGAATATTCCGACTAAAAATATTTTTTAAACATTAGACTACTTATTCGTGGATGTCTCCATTTTTCGGGTTCCCGCCGCGTTGGTAGTCATGCTTGACGACAGTTTCCTGTCGACCTGAAGACGCCTGGTGGAATCCAGGCGAAACTGTCGTCAAGCATGACTACCAACGCGGCGGGAACCCGAAAAATGGAGAATCCACGAATCCTGAACGCCACGGAAGACTACGATCCAACATTAGGCTACTTATATAATTTTAAGTGTTGTATTCCAGTGTTTCGACGCTAGACCGCAGAGCTGGGTTTTGATACTTGGTTGATGCCTCTGATCACCAGCAGCTACACGAAATCTAATGCGTGGAATAATCATATAACCGTCTTTTTCATACTTTTACTAGGTCCTGCAGGAAACTACAGGAGGTGGAAGGGTATTCCATTATCTAAGCTGGTGTTAGAATTACACCCGCCATATTAGGACTTAGGACTTAGTTCATTACAGGACTTAGGACATTACAGGATATATTCCCCAGGACTAAGTTCATTACAATAAGTATTAACGTACAGGTTAGGGACTTCGCGAGGATGTGTATACATGTGTGTATGTATGTATGTATATGTATGTGTGTATATATACATATATATATATATATATATATATATGTATATATATTTTTTTTTCCTACAGGTTCCCTCCACCTTTCCTCACCTAACTCCCAACCCCCTCAACCCTTACCCTTCCCTCATGGTGCTACACCCCCTGCCACACACCTTTTTGGTGGCTCGCAGGGTACTTATGTAGATGTAGATTAGAAATTGATATAATCGATGATTTTTACTGTTTGTTACATCCTATTCTCTTCCCTCTTATACCCTTGTTGCTTGCATCATCAGGGTGTAATCTACGTAGCTTCCACAACGTTAGCACCCTTGTATGCGAGGCCCCATTAAGGGACTAGGGTATTCTCGTATTTCTCTCGCAAATATTCGTAACTTCAACAAAGGGACGAGTACAATAACAAATTGATAGGTATCCGTGCATTTACAGTCTCGTCTCCCACGCCATAGCGACGGCCCCCGCATAGGAACTTAGGTGACAGATACGTACTCCGCCGACGACCCGTCATCATCGGTGGCCGTAGTCGCTCGCTCCGCCGTTCGGGGGCGGTTCGTGCCCTTTTATTTCGGGCCGGGGGCGGGAGTAGGGGATCGGGAATGGTGGGTGGAGATTGAAGAGGGAAGAATTGGGTCACGCCATCCCGGCCATTGAGGAATCTCGCAAACACACAATGCTGCAGCACCAGCAGACGCGCGCCCACGCTGCACAGTTGGTGTTCTGGGAACTTTTAGACCCGCGTGCTATTTTTTTGTTGGAATGCCGTTTTGGATTTGGGCGTCGCAGGTTTTTAATGCTCCGTCGGGCGCTTTAAAGCAAGATGTCATCCTGGCACATGCGCTAGGGTGTGTGACCAGAACAATAAATGCTTTTTTAAACCATATATTGTCGTTGTAACACATCGTAGAGGATGTTGTTTATTGCATTTAGTTAGATTTCTTGCTGCATAAAAGAGACATAGTGCAGGCTTTTGTATATATTTCCCAGTCAACATCTTGCTGAAACATATTTCACTGAGGTACTTCTGTTAAATAATATCCCAATATGACTCTATTTACCCTTTGGCTTTTTCCAGGAATGATATTTTTATTGTATCCATCATATGCAATAGAATATTTCGATGCATTTACCGGAAACTTTCATCATATACAATAGTAGTATACATTAAATGCTCATTCTGGTCCTGATAATCTTGATATAATAATGAATAGTTCTATTTATGTTGAATTTTAACTTGATTTAACAAAAATATTGATAAAAATAGTAATTACGGCAAAATTTTCGATAAGTGTTTATAAGGGGGCGCAAAGGATTTTAAGAGGATACATTCCACATAATTATGTTAACGGTTTGATCTCATGTTGTGCTGGATTTGTGTCATCCACATTTGAAGATATGTCAGGGTTGTTTGACTCAAAGTTCAGAATATGCTTCATGTACTAGAAATACCGATACATTATGGAGTTGGATACAGTAGTTTAGGAGTTCCATGACGAATGAATTGTTGGTTTTTATTACCAGTTATGTGGTCTGGGTTATTAAATATGTTTTTATGCTAAATTGAAGCATGAAATTAATGGTATTGGCGCATATTTCACTCTCTATGATAGCAATTTTGGAAAATATAAAAACAACTCAGTTATAGAGTTTGTGCTCCTCATAAATTTTCATATATTGAATATATTATTTGAGGAGAGTTTTATAGAGTTCTTAGCTATTATACGCTTATCCTGAGACCTATGGTAATGATGAAAATTCTGTGCTTTTACTTCCTTGGTATTTATTAAATGCAATCAATCCTAGACATAAATCTGGAAATAAGTATGAAATTCCATCAATTCCAATTTTTTACTTAAATTCCGACATAGTCGCGAATTTAGAGCTCCATCCTGAAATCAAATTCCAAGTGACTTCGAAAATCCTTTTGGCGCTGCCCTACGCTTTGATTGAGAGTCTGCTGAAGGCGACCTAGCGTTTAATGTACCGATTCGTGAGGCACGAGTGTCTTCCACACTGCAATCGACTCATATTTATGTTCTCAGGATCACGTTTCAGGAGCTTAGGTCAGGGGACCCTCGTCGATTAGACTACTGATTTTGCCCATCTTTCAACACATTAGTAAAGAAGGAAATATTAAAAGTGTGCAAAATATTTTTAGCGTCACAAAGTGAGTAGAATACAATTTAATCGTCAAAGAAACAAATGTGTTATCCTATTTATTTGTTGGCAACGCCGTTACTATGAACACAAATGATATAGGTATAATTTTAATACATTTATAATGCAACTATATAATGCAATTTGGCACCCATTTTACAATTACAAAAGATAAATAATATTTGCATTAATCCAACAATTAAACAATCGCGGATAATATGTGTGGAATCTGGTGAATGAGTACAGTGTTAAGTTTGGCCTCCATCTAATTTGCTTTTAATACATCTTACATTAATAACTACACCCATTAAAAGACATAATATAAATCACAACCTTCAAATTTTCACAACAAATGGTATCCTATAATGATAGGCTTTTTACTTAATAATTTCATTCAATGTTTCTCCGAATTTCAAACGTGATGTTAATACATATTTTCTCCATTTTCAGGTATGTTCTTTCTAGAGCCAAGTGGTGCTAAATCTATTCCAGATCAACTTGTCAAAATAGAGGTAACTCCATTAATTTTTTCTATACTCTCTGAGCATATCCAGCATAGATAAATTTATCTGAAGTTTTTCTTCGTTTCATTTGAATGCCACGTAATTCTACGTAATTCGTACTTAGTCTCTGCACACTATATGCAACAAATTTGGGATATGCTTTGATTTTGAGGGTATGAAAGCTTAAGATTGACAATAGGGTATGTGTGAAGTCGTTTTTAGCTGAATTGAGGATTGAAAACCACCGCAATTATATTACATATATATACTAGTACAAAAATTAACGTTGGAAATTCATGGTCGACTATAATTTACAGGTATCATTTCGCTAATGAGCAGTTTTGTTGTGAATTTTCTGACTTCAAGAAATGACATATGCATGGCATTCTATTAGTAGAGGTAAGGGTTGTTGGTACTAAACAGGGATTCTTATAGTATACCTAATGGGTTTTAGGCATGCAACTCCACGAAGTTAGGTGGGCATAATTTTCTTAACCACAGGGCAATTAAGTATTCGACATAATTTCCCTATACAATAGATATGCGTGGTTGAACGTCTGCGTTAAGAAAATATTTTTAAAATCTTATTAATTAATAAATTAAATATCATTTAATACGTCGTATACATATTTTCGAGCTCAATAGTCCTCATGTTCATAAGAGTGTATTTATTTGGTTGAAGAACGAGAGAGTTACAAGAGAAAAGGTTCCCATCGCCATTACTGTCAAAATTGTACAGATACGCACACATTTAGCGATAAAAACGGCGAATCGTTGTGTAATTAAAATTTGTCGAGTGAAAACTTACCATCTCTCCTTAATTAACACACTTTTTGACCCCTGGCCGCAATTGTGTACCCAAGAGAATGTCATCAGAATTCACATCATGCGACCTTTTGAATAAAAGTAATTGTTTTGCAAAGTTTTCGACTAATTATAATGTCTCCATGACTGAAAAAAGACTCTCACGTATTCTTTTTTGCCTGTATACCAGAACGACGACTTAAATAGAGTTGAGAATGAATTGACAAACTGTACCTGTCCCACTATGAAAAACCCGGACCGGTGATGGTGCCATACACAAAAATTATATTTATTCCGATTTAAGTCAACCATTTTGCTAGAATTCTACTTAATTAAAATTAAATGTTAATGGCCTTAATGCTGTATTTAACTAGAACCATTTGTAATAACCTTCTAAACGGCGTGTTGGGTTGAAGATGGACTAACTTTGGGGGACATATGACATTAGGCAGGGACCATTAATAATTTATCCAATCAAAGACCGGCACTTCCAGGCTAAAGTATCTACGAGCTAAATCAAAGAGAGATTTGTGATCTTACTTGTTCCAGGGCAGCAAGGGGTCAAAGAAGTGTCATGCGTGGGACTACATGGAAATGTCAGGGGCATCCGTCCAGGTCAAAGGCCATGAGGTCGGCATGACCTTCTAAAACTTTCGGTTCATAATTTTTATCGTTTTGCATCCAAGAGATGTGTAATTTTTGTACAATGGACACCTAATTGGTGCTGTAAGTGCTCCCAAATAAGCACGTAATGCATCCCAAGTTTTTAATTAACGACTTGAATGACACCAAATAAATTTTATACGAACATGGAAGAGATGAAAGTACGTGATGGAGCGAGGAGGAAGTAACACTTTATATGAGAGCGTCTGCCTCGCTTGATAGAGCAAGTTTCGTGCGTACTTGGAGCATCTTAACTATCGAAAAACAATATGTGCGTGTACATTAATTTGTAAAAAAAATTCTGAGAATGTTAAATGGATACTAGACGGAGGTGAACTAGATAAAAGAAGTAGATAATAGATAAATGGTGTGGTTTGATTTTAAAAGCCTTAGTTATTAGACATATGCGCAGGAAAACGTCGTTCCTAAAACATTCCATCTTTTACTTTTAGGATTCTACATTTATTGTCATTATTCCTATTGATAAAACTAGGAGAAATTGTAAACACTTAGAGAAAAGGGTTTTATTATTGGGAAATCATCTCTAATTCCATGAATAAAACGAACCGAATTTGGGGGAAATTTAATGTCTATCAATCAATTAAGTATGTGCACATAGAAAATGCCGTTACTGAGACACACCATCTTGTTTATCTGGAATTTCATAAAAGTTAACATTGTTGTCGTCAATACAACCGGGAAAGGCTGTAGCCAAATTAAAGTACGTCTTATTAATAGAGAAACAGACCTTGTGGAAGCAGAGAAAACAAATTGCCGAGCTTAATTATTGATTAGAAACAAATATATTTCAAATTAATTATTCAAATTACACCGTAGCAAAATGATAAATGATTTTTTTACTTCGAACACGTTAACATGAAAATGTTATCAGCATAATTTATGTATTTCATTTTTTTATTATTATTATTCATTTCTTTTGTGAATGTATTTCATGGTCTTTTGTTTATGGAGCGGTAACCATACGCATTGCGTAGGGCGTATTAACTTACGAAATATATTGCTTCATTTAATGATACAAGCAAATATCTGCACGGGCATATGGCTTAATAGAAGCTATTAAAATTTACCTTGATCAACGTAATAATCGCTTTTAATTAGCAAGACGCTTTCATAAAAGGAAAATAGCTTTTTACTGATCCTTTTTGATCTTAGCTGTTGACAGACCAGACCAGAGAGACATGTATGTGTGTAATATGGATCGTTGAAATATTTATTTAAATTGAACAAATATTAACACACTGCATAAAACTTTCAGCTATTTATGCTAAAATGTTAACTTTAAGAATCCAAATAGTGTCGTCAGTTGTTAAAACAAAAAAAAATCGCTCAGCCTAATTAGTCAAGCAACTTACTGCGTGAATTGTGAAAGTTTATTTTCTCAATTTGCTTGGAGCCTTACGTATTTATTTATTTTAAATATTTAATATTTAAATACGTAAGTGTTTTCAAAATAAATCTTGAATAAGATCAATATTTACATGATAGTTTTAAAACCGAATAATTTAGGCGATGGAAGTTTATCTCTGGGTTCATTGCAAGAAAGTGGACAAATTACCTTTCTAATCAAAAAAAGTTAGAATCAATGTTGAACTACTTAATTAGTTAATATTATTCAGTGCATATTATATCACATATATTTATTTTCCCTGAACTGTAAACTCCAATCCACTGCGAGTGTGTGTGACAGGGGATTATTACACACCAGGTATTGAGCTTCAAAAAGTTTTTTCGTAAATTTTTCGAAAAGTTTTGTTAGTAACCACAAGGCAGTAGTTAGAGTAGATAACGTACTAGGCTACTCAGAATGAAAAAAGAAAAATACTTATCACGCTAGTTGGTTTATATTATTCTGATCCCTTGCACTCTTGGAAAAACATCTTTAATCTCCTACTTGCCTCAGCCCTATTATCTCTAATTTTATTTAGCAGTGATAATCCCTTTGCTGTAATTCGTGTATGGTCTTTGATGTTTTTATTAATGATTGAGGTCATATTTTAATTTTTTGATGAATATGGTGAGCTTGTTAAACTGTTACTAAGTTGTTTAGTGTATCTGATTTTTGTATTGAAACTGAAATATAACGAAGCAAAAAGAAAAAGCAATATAGCTCATAAATTTATAAAAATAATTCTAAACGATTGAAAAAAATGTCCACCCAGCAGCCGGTTTGACCCGTTATTTGTGCCCTCATCTCCAACGTGACTTGAAAGATTTTCCTGCCACAGGGCGTAATATGAGAGACCAAAAGTTTCTTTAAACCCATCGGGTCCGCTTTTATTTTTTAGTTCCGTCAGGCCGCTTTCATAAAAATCGCGACCTCTCAACTTCCCCAACCGCCCAAACCTTTTTTAAATAAGACAATTTTTATTCGAAACGGGAGCCTAGACTGAGTTTAGTTGGAAGGAAAATGGGTGATAACTAACTTCTCGAAGTAGCCTAAACTAAAGAAATGTCTCATTCTGTTCGCAATAGTCTCTCCAGGCTTCAACCACTCCAATTGTTGTTTTTCTGTTTTCATTTACTCCATATCTTTTTTTCTGGTTTCATACTCGTGCTTACATCAGTAAAATGTACGTTAAAATTTTATTTATTGCTACGTATTTAAGACCTCTGATGCATAAACGCAATCTGTACTGCGAAATTCGACGAAAGTATGATGTGAAAACTAACAGAAAGTTTTCAAGATATGACAGGTATTTGACTTTGGACAATTTTTCTACATTGAGCCGAGTCTCAATCTCATGACTGTCGTCCTAGGTGGTCAAGGTGCTTGAGCGAACTCAGTCCATTGCTTCACGTCTCCTATATATTTGAACACAATTTCCTTAGATTAGCAATAAATATTTTTGCTGCGGATAAATCATGAATAATGCATTATTATCGACTGGAGAAGGCTCACATTTGAAATTCCAAATAGCTACCACAATGCATTCAAACTTATCTCAAACATATTTCATTGAACTTTTGTTAGAGAATCTCGACGAAATGATTAATTGATCTTTGAGTTTCACCTTCGTCCAATGGAATGGATTGACAATAACTTACTCATTTATTAGTCTTTCAATCCAAAGATTGGTTAACTCTCTTGTTCTTCTTTGTTTACTGCTAATGCTATTAGATATTTTGTTTAATTTAATCGTCCCAATCGCTTTCTTTATTTTCTCTTGTTAATTAACTTCCACTTTCCTCAGGTTAATATCCAAGTTTGATCTTCTGTACCCGTGTTATTTAGGAGCGCTAATAATTCATATGTAACTACTTGGTCTGATACTGTCGATGGTATAATTCTTCGATTAATGGTGTCACATCCAGCATGAATCCCACATAGCTTACTAGTTGTAATCATATTTTTTTAAAGACAGAAGCCGTGTCCTTAATGTTCAAACCATACTTCCATCTGATTGAATACCTCGCAATTCACCAAAAAAAGTTGGTGGCATGGTGCAAGTACCAAATGAGATGGGTAAGGGATACAAGAGAGATATCTGAAAATAATATAACATAGAAAGCTAGGGAAAAGGGAAAACAATGCTTAAAAAACCTTGTAAATAGATATACAAGGGTGGTGTGAAAAGTTTCCAATCTAACAAAGATACAAGACATTTTTTCTGAAATTTTTAGGTTGGAAACGTTTCAGACCACCCTCGTAACTCGGAAACTTGGTTTGAAGCAATTGCTAATTTCACTCGATGAAATAATTCTTTTTTTATACAAAAAAGAAGTGACCAAAAATGAACTTACACGACAGGTTTCCATTCCACCAAAACAGGTCACCTGCCACACACCTTTTTTGGTGGCTCGTAGGGTGTTTTGTAGATGTAGATGAACAGGTCATTTAGTCCGTAAAAGTCCTGCTTCTGATGCTTGCATGTAGTTTCTTAATGCTTCTTAGAGGGAATGGAAATGCATCTTACTAGTTCATTTATTTTATCCTAAAAACATTTTAATAAAAAAATATATGCAAGGAATATGTAAAAAATGCGAATGTAAATAGAGCAGATTACACTCCAATTTATCCTATTATAGGTATTTTCCCAGAAATTCCTCAGAAATTCATCCCAGAATAGGTATTTCAAATAACTCAGTTCTATAATATTATTATTCGAGGTCCTATAGTTTTAGGTAGGTTAGGACACAAATTGTACGCTCCTACTTTCCTTAGCTTCGCCTAGCTAGTTATACCAGACACCCTAAACTCCAATAAACAGTTCTTCAACTCCGCGTGTATATTATCATTCTTCCTTGGTTTCAGCATCCCTGTATTTTTCAACTCCTTCTCGCTTGTCTAACGTCCTCCCATCCGTAAGGTCTTTTAGTATTGCATATTCAATCAAAATGTTCAACATGATTTCTGAAATTCAATCAATATCACAAAAGATAATAAATAAAATCAGTCAGAAAAAATACACTTAAAGGAAATTTCTAAACACCAATCTGTAACACATACAAAAAAAAGAAGATGGTCCCCATCTCATTAACATTTGTTTCTCGATTAGCAAGAAAAAAAATTAAGCTGTTAAATTTAATTTTATACAACACATCAATCAAATTATTACATAAATTGTTTGCATCTTTTCTTAAAAGTTTGCACTCTATTAGGAATTAGGTTACGTAGGCACCATGCCGTGATTAATCACCCATTTCATGACGCGGACCGCATTAGTAGGAGGAAGACTGTTAAGTAAGTGGCAATATAAATGGGGAGAGTAGGATTTTTAAACAGAGTGTAGTTGGATAAAATTACGGTGCGACGAAATGAAGATCGAAATGTTCAAATGAAAACAAGATGAAGTTTTCTTGAGGCAGAGAACATATTAGTAGCCGCTAGAGAACGTCTAAAACCGTCAGCGGGTGGAATAGTATATGTATGAAATAAATGACACCGAGATTTTGTTAGCCGGCAATCGTACCCTAGATACTGGTAATGTTTCCCCGGAGTCTGTTTTACAGACATAGGTGCCAACCATGGGGCTATCGCGAGGGGTTAAAGAGGGAGAATGAAAGAAGTTTCAGGCTGAGAAGAGTAGAGGGGACTGACATAAGTAGATAAGGGGAAGTTGGATAGGAAGGGAAAGGGAGGAAAAGGGCGTTTGGGGGCGGAGTTGAGGGTGAAATGCTCCCCTGCTCGAGTGAGCTGAGGGACCCGGAAGTGAGAACGTTGTGCGAAGATCTTTGAATCGAGGCGGAAAGAATTGCGAGTGTGGAGAGAGAGAAAGAGAGCGGGAGAGGTAGATAGGGAGTAATTAACACAAGGGGTCGAAGTGGCCAAGGGAAAGGAAGAAGGGCGAAGCAGGGAGAGGGGTTCGGCCCTTAGGAAAGTAGAAGGGAGCGGAAAAGAGAAAAGGTCACGAAGGGCGTGGAAGTTAATGGAAGTGGGGAGAGTGGGAAGGAGGGGGAAAGAGGCGGGAGAAACTCTCCGCATTGGAGACTTAAAAAGAATAGAATAGAACTATACAGCTAGAGAGTACATACCTTCAGACTAAAACGTCTTCATTTCTAATGAGGTTGGAACCGCTGAAGTCTTATCTCCCATTAAATCAGTCGTCAATGTGAATTCCTGCGATGCAATTAGGAGTGTTCTTGTCGTTTACCATAAAAGTATTTTCATTTTAATTCGTTTGTACACGCGACATGAGATAACATCTTCGTGTTCTTACACAAAGGACTACCTTATTAAGGCCAAGTACCCGTTTCTGAAATCCAGGACTGCACAATCATCTGCAAACCTCACTGGCCAAATCATCTCCTCATTGGCTGTTATTCCCAGCTCTAATCATTCCAATGATGCCCCTGACGTTTTTACAGAACATCTGCTGAAAAAAACGGGCAATATCTGAGAACTCTAGCCTTACTCCCCTGCAAATCGCTGCTCATCCTGACTCTATGTTAAAATTGGCGTTTGATTGAGGTGCAAGTTTAGAATTAGTCGCCTATCCTTCATTTCCACTGTAATATACCGCAATGCATCCATTTAATTTGTCCCTTCTACTTTGTTGGACGCCTCTTCAAAATTCACAAAGCACAAAAAGATATTCCGATTATTTCGATGTTTCTTTCTGCTAAAGTTCACATCGCCGCAATGGCCTCAGGTGTCCCTCTACGATTACTAAACACAAAACTGATCTAGGCCTAGGTAGTTTTTTGTAATAGTTATCAAATTTTAATTAATGATTCTTAGAAGTAAATTTTCTGCATGAGAAAACAAACGTATTGGTTTATAGTCTTCACGTATAGCTGGTTTACATTTGTTTCTGGAACGGATCAAAAATGACCGAAAGACATCTTCTCGCCATATCCTTCCACATACGAGAAAACATTGCGTTCACATTTTACTGTAAGCTTAAAGAACTCCATCCTTTCATTTTCTCAAATAATTTGGCGATTCTGCGTGGATGTTATCTAACCGTATTGCATTATTTAGGAAATACTTGAGATTTTCAGCACTCGATATTTTAAAGTTCAATACTTTATATATAGCAATATTGTGAATTCTCTGATTATTTTGATGTTACTCACTCAAAAATACTTCGGATTCAATGAAGAACAATGAAAATTTATTTTTTGGTGCACATAAAATAATTTATGTTCACTATTAAATTCACATAGGGAAATAATAAATATTTCATGTAGATTAATTTAATAGTGTTCGTGGAAAGTTCACATATCTAAAACCTGACTGTGTTGAATGATGGATCGTTTCGTTAAAATCAAGTTATTAGGACATTCAGATGAAAGAACATTTTTCCGAATGAAGATTCTGCGAATAACAGATAAAAACTGTTCACTCAGTTAACATGTAGATTGCACATACGGTTTCCCGCAAATCTTTCTCTCACGAGACATAATTACATGTTAATGTGGTACTTGGGGTTTTATTTGCTAATTAAATACTGTCGTGCCTAGAAAATTGGTTATTAAAAAAAACCTCTGACGCAAGGCAATTTGGTTTTGGCTCTGACTCCATAAACAGTATTTTACGAATTTCTCTGAACTTCAGTTACTAATTTGAAGCACGACTAATTTGAAACAAGCCTTGGATGCTCCATCTCTTGTTCATATTATCATATTGTGAACACAAATATGTCAAAATACGTTATGTAAGAGAGATCTCGGCAGAGAAAAAAATAATAAACCTCAGGGAACAACAAACTTGTTTACCCACCGTCACCGAAGGTCATCTATAAAATGTCTTCAACTTTATTGCTTACTGAGATTGGATTAACCTTGAGTTTCTCTTAAGGTACAAACCTCACATCTCTACTGCCATCACATCAAGGGGTGGCACTAAACACAGACCACTACAATGATCTGTAATTCACGTAATTCTCCTTAGTACATTTTTATATGATATATTCTAAACATATACAGAAATAGAAGCGCAACACGCAAAATGTAATACTCTACGATCTTTATATACAGTCTTTACAACGCGTGTTCAATGTTTTCTATCCATTGCATAACTTTATTGTTGGTAGTTTTAAAGATTTCCTTTTCTATCGATACCAAATCCATTTTACATATATGTAGCAATCTTGTAGTGATACTTATATAATTTGATGGCGCACGTTTTTCGAAGTTTCCATGGTGTTCTGTTCATCAGGGGGTATTTTCTTTAGCCCACGTACTAAAATATAACTCTGATTTGTTAAAATGAAACGCGTTAATGTAGAATATCTAATGAGACCATCCATGATCGCCAACAAAATGCGTTCAAGGTTTTGTAAATGTATTTATATATTTATACATATTCCCATATACGCTCTTGCATGTATATCGTACCCACACACATATATATGTATAGTGTATATGTATATACGACATATGTATATAGTCTACTCAGTCTGACCTGAAGAAGGCCTCACAGTAGGCCGAAAGCTTAAACAATCTACAATGTTAGTGTCCTTTTACGTTTTTCCTATTTTATTTTGTGTTCTATTATTATGTTGTATTATTATGTGTACTATTATATATGTTCTATAATGTTATATTATATATATAATATAACATATATATATATATATATATATATATATACATATACTGGTTATATAATAAATTATATATTATTATATATATATAATCTATATATATATATATTTTATGTATATATATATATATATATATATATATATATATATATATATATATATATATATATATATATATATATATATATATATATATATATATATATACTGGTTTTTCTTACTGCTATGGATTTAGTTTGGAAATTGACATTGATTTGAATAAAGCCACTACAAATGAAAATAATTAAAGAATACATGTATCGCCTTGAGAATTGGAATAATTCAGTCTCTAGACATATTATGATATTCATCGATAAATTTTCAATCGATTATGGAATATTCGTCCACTCCTGCCTTGCCTGACTTCTGCTCAAATAGTCAAGCATAACCAGTTTTTCAGTCTAACTCAATATTCACTCCGATGGAGAATTCGGCCGACTGGAAACGATTATTGGCATTTTAAAGTGTTAAAAAATCACCACCTTCCTATCTCGAATCTTTTATCCTGAGAAAAATTAAAGTGGATTCAGGATTCGAATTATTTTTTCTTCAGCTAAAAAATAGCTTAGAGATTTAGATGTTAAATACAAATGTAATCCAGTAGTTAAGTCAAATTCGTGATTATGATGCAGTTTAGATTATTATAAATGTCGATGCGGCGTCTACTGTACTCACAATTTGGCCACTTAAGGTCAAATGGCGGGCTAATAAAAACAGGATTAGCTTTGGCGTACTTGAAATATGTTAATTTGAAACGTATGATGGATGCACAACCAAAGTAATGATACTCCATGACAAAGTACTAATATCACGGAGCAGTAATGAAAATCTAAATTTGAATATCTTTCTTTTTAAGTTACCTCAATCTTTTTTTCAACTGCTGACTCTTACAGCACTGCTGTCTACGTATACGAGTAGCTAAGGTATCAAGGTATGTTTGAGAAATTTCCAGCTTATCCTCGCAGAATCATGTGTCGAAAAAATCATCCAATGCCTAGGATATAATAGCACTTCGTGTGTTTCCCTTAATAATGACTTATTTATTCGATACCAGTATAAGTAAACACCACGACGTCACCCATTTATGCAATACTTACTATGATTTCGTCGCTTTTGCATATATTTATTTAAGAATGTATCGTTGCAATTAGGCAATTGTCCTGGTGGCAACGGTCAAGCCTGGTCAGCTGTCACTCATGACATCTACATCTACGTAATACATAATCTAACAATGCATAATAATAATTCTTAAATGACATGGACATGCATGGATCACAAGAAGAACAGATAGACGACATACTAGACGAAGAGATAGACGACATACATAGATAGCTCTTGTATACAATGACACTTAAAGGATTACCAACTAAATTATTACATTTACCATCACCCGTGGGCTAGGTTGACACCGTTCGATAATATACTATGCACCATCCATCGCCACACTCCGTCCATGATCACGTACTCTTCAATTTCATGTACCGTTCAAAATCGCGTCCCGTTAACACATCGTTCACTTTTGAAATTCAAATTGTAATGCCGTAATAACAATATTTTAACAGTAACAATAGTATAACAATCTCCGATCAATGGTTTATCACCCAGTGGCTGCTTTACACTTCTTAAAACTCCTAAAGTAGGAAGGAAATGGGTTAAACAAACCTCCAGACAGCTGGTTCCATTCAACAATAGTTCTGTTTAAAAAAGAGTATTTTTTCTTATTTGTTTTTTTGCGGTCTTAGTTTTATTTTAAAACTGTAGTAGTTTTCTCCCCTAAAGTTTGGTTTTTCTATCTCTTTCCATCAATCTCCCCACGCTTCGTCATTTTAAAAAAAGTCTGTGCATCGCGCCTAACCTACTCCTTTTTCTTCTATTTTTTAAACTTTTCCGTTTCAATACATCCAACATAAATATCGTTGTATTTTGACTAGAGTGGTCCGTTTATTAAGTTTAAAATTAATTAGGCATCATGAATGAACGTCCGCGAAAACTTCAAATAAAAACTACTGTTGCATCAACCAAGCCATGTACTTACGTTGTTTTGAATTACTCATGCCTAGTAATGTGTAACATTATATCTGCAATGATTTTTAGAGAATTGATTGATTCACTTGTAGGTGTATGTTGCGGACCACGAACTTCCTTTAACAAGAGTGAATCTTTCAAGGATTAAAATCCGACAAATTTTGACTCAGTTTTCCGTAAGCAAATGAAAGTTTAACGTTGCAAGTGTGTTCAAAGTTTGTTGTCTGTCAAAAGGTGGATTTTCTTCACATAAATTCATATCACGAAGACATTTATTCAGGGATTCACTCTACTCCGAACTCATTAGCCTGAATGAGGAAAATATTCCATTGAAACACTATGTCTGTATAGAAGTCAAACCGATTGCCTCTCATCCTGTTTGCTGCGCAGGGTTTCATTCAATGGGGATGCAATTGCTCTTAATTGGTGTCTCTCAATTTCGACAAGTGGAAAGGTGGAAATGAAGACAAAAGAGATACGGCGTATGGTGAGTTTGCATTTTCAGAGAGACTGTTAAAACCGGTTAAAAAATCAACAATAATCTCGAGTCCCAAGATTTGTCAGAGATTCACACTAGGATGCGATAGTTGACAAAAAAAGGGTTCTTGCGAATTCGGAAAATCATTTCGAACTCCTGGTTCAAGCAAGAAAGTCGTCGAGGTCCCTCTTTCCAATTTTCTTTAGATTAATGAATAAATAAAAATATCTGATTCAGTTATGTGTATGTCTAAATGAATCCGCTTCTACGTGTTTTAGGATCATTTTAAACATCGCCGTTTTTTGTGGGAGAATCCAGGGTGTAAAGGCCACCTTTAGGTCAGAGAAACATTGTAGGAGGTATCTAGAGTAAAGGGCTCTAGCAGCACAACATGGCCGTATGTCATGGATGTTAATGGACGGGAATGCACATTTTCTTCCTATCTACCTGGTACTCTGAAAGCCACTATTTGGATGTGTGGCAGGTAGTGAGTGATTCAATACCAGACATGTAGTCTCAAAAGTTGACTTTTTCCTAAATAAATAACTTAAATAATAAAGAAAGAAAGAAAACACGGTAATTCCACATTTACACTTTTATTAGACGACCATGGTTTCACCACTGCGTGGCATCATCAGGTGAAGGGCTCTGCCACGCAGTGGTGAAACCATGGTCGCCTAATAAATTGTAAATGTGGAATTGCCGTGTTTTCTTTCTTTCTTTACGATGGAAAAATTCCACAAAGTAACGGCTAAAACAGTCTCTTATATAGCTTAAATAATGTTCATGATGAAAACTAGTTGGACATGCAATGTGATATCTAAATGAGATATGCTAATGTAGGCTAATGTAATGTAGTTAATGAGCTAGTAGAAACAAGAAAGGCAATAGCTAAGGTTAGATGAGGTGATGAAATTCTACTAGGCTACTCAGAATTCTTATTCTTATACCTTACCGTTTGTGGAAAAAATGAAGTCTTAAATCTCTTCTGTACTAATCTCTCTCAATTTATATACATGATCTCTCTTACCGTAGAAGGATGGGGGTAATAATACATTTTCAAAATTACTCATTATGAGATGTCCTTCCAATTTATGCAAGAGATTTTATGTATAATTTAACCATCTCTCCGAGAGTGATTCCCAACCTACCTACCTATTAATTTTTATACGCTACTCAGTTTGTCAAAACAACATTTTGCAAATCTACCTCATCTACGCGACACGCGATCCATTTCTACAATCAATCCAAATTCTTGAGGAGTCTATTTACTGGGAGCATTTTCTAAATGATGCCTAATTAGCAATAGATAGCAGTGATTTCTTAAATTAAACGAAATATAATGGTGTCTCCCTGTCTCCGATTTTAAATAACTTCTTGAATGTAATTTCTAGATACGGTGAATTTTTCCACGCTAGTTCTTTAAATATGCGAACTGGTCTATATTCAAGCCCAGGAAATTTTTTAGAGTTGATGTTTCTCAGTATTCTTTCTATTCTACGGTGTGAAATTTAAATTTTGGTCATCAGTTGGCGGAAACAATTTAATATTCCATCGGGGACATTGTGTGAGACATTGGTTAAAACACGGAAACAAGGAAATTTAAAAGTTTACGCTTTCCAAACTGAATGTTAATTTTTCGAATTTATCGTTTTTGAGAGAGATAACAGTTGATTATTGACCCCTTATCTCATATAACGACATGAGGTGAATAGTATGAAATTTTCGATGAGGCATAAACGGTTCACACGAAACGGCTGAGACGCCCCACGATCCGATTTTAGGCGAGGCAAGGTTTGGAATCTTTTACTTTCTTCCCTTGAAGCGTGGAATTCAAAGAACGGACAAGAATTGAAATAGGTGAAGTCATTTTTAGGCAACATCGGTATGCGCGCTGTTTTTTCGCTCTCTTAGCTGATGCAAGATGATGCTTGAGAATTTGCGGAGTTCCTTATGGGAAGGGGAGGGAGGAAGGGTGCTTTTGACTGTCATTTTCGTCCGTTCCAAGGAAAATCTCCACTGATATCTTGAGCAAGTGAGGAATTACAGTGCTTTACCCGACGGCATGACGAAATATTGTGACGCATGTCCATATGATTATATCAATGTATTCGGAGCAAAATAAGGAACAAAATATTGTGTCGCCTACAGTACATCTTCTGCTTTCTCTATGCATTCCGCTGTGAATAACATTGCAGTAAACTCGTATGAGAGGCTTAACTTCTGTAAATATCTTATCTTTAACTAGTTATAACGAATAATGTCGGTGAATTTTACGAAGAGGGACCTGATGTAGATTAGGTTGCTGGATTGCGTTTTGTTTGGAGTCACAAAATATTTATTTGATAGTTGTGTCCATCCAAAAACCTAACTTAACCGGTAGATTACCTAAGAATAATAAATGTATTTACACAGTTTACGTACTTTTTAACTATGGATAGATCCTCGTAGTGTAAATACGAGTCGAGACTCGTATGTCGATGTTGGGTCTTAGTGGTTATAGCATTCTGTCTGCACCATTCAAAGTGGAATACTCTCTCTGCCAAGTAAAATAGCGTGAACTTCGTAATTTGTTCCCCGTTACTTACGAAATCCGTCACATAAATTTGTTTTCCGTACTACTGCCAATTTTTCTGCGATTCTATCTTTTGTTTTTCTTGCATACTATCGTCGCTGTAAATTCTAGGGAAGTTTTTGTGTCCAAGTTCTTCTTCTTCTCTCTTTCTCTCTCTCAATGTACGAAAACCATGAAGTTATCAAAAAATGATTGTCTTTACTCGTCTGACATTAAATAGTCCATAGTATTCATCTCCCGGAGACTGAGGAAGGAGAGAAATAAGTTATGCAATACTAGTATTTTGAAGTTGTTACAGACTTTTAGAAGTTAAACTAGCCAAGTGCGGTTTTAATGATGGACCTATGGCTAAGGGTATATGCTGATTTAAATGAAATTAAACTGATTAACCAGGAATTCGTCCAAGCCATGAATTACGGTGACTCCTGGAACATTGACAAAATACGTGGTCATGACATGAATCCAATATAGGAGCGTGGAAAGAATTTATCAGACTAAATTTTCCTATATTGCGCCCCCCTGTAAGGCCTGGAATTATTGAGCTTTACTCGCTATCTGACTAATGCCCGGTGGCATTGGAAATTGATAAGATGAGAGAAGAGTGACTTGGCGGTATTCAAAAATTGTGTAAAATGAAAATTTGAACGAAGTTCAGTTGATTGTAGCAAATCGTGAGGAAACGTATGAAGAGTAATTACAATATCTATTATGTAAGTTAAAAAACATGTTTACATGGAGCATAATGATGAGAATACACGTTTTAAGTGGCACTTCATAGATGGCCGAGAGAGTGTAGAGGACGAGCCCCGCGCTGGACGGCCGTCGACGTCAAGAACCGACGACAACGTGCAACGTATGCATGAAGTACTGAATTCGGACCGTGTTAAATGTGCACATGATCACATATTGTATATTGGCATTGATGAGATGACAGTACACATCATCGTTAGTAAAAATTTGGCGATGCGAAATACCTGCACTAAACTCGTCCCGAAGGTCTTGGCGCTCGACCAAGAGTAGAGTAGAGTGTCTGCTTACGAAGACCTTCTGCAATGGCATCGCTACGATTCACTTACCCTCTTCAAGTCCAGACTCGGCACCAGCATACCTTTTTATATTTCTGACAAATCCTCCCTCAAAGGACACCACAATGGGCCCCGCCATAAGTGCCGTCGAAGAAAAGGCGCTGGAAAAAACATAAAATTCTTTGAAGAATGTTGAGGAATTGTAGCAATATCTGAAAGAAATTATTTTTTTTTCAAAACTTTTCCCGATACTTTTTATGCAAGTTATGTAGAATGCCGAGAAAGCGAAATGTACGGAGGAACACGAGAGGCATTTTGGAGGGGATAAAGGGGCGACAAGTAGGTAGGCCTATGGAATGAGTCATTATAAGATTTATTTTGTGTCGTGTTAAAATTTAGAGTAACAGTAATACGTGGTTACAGGTTCCATAAAAACCAACCCTAATGTGGTGAACTGCTACTTTCAAAAATTAATACCTTGTGTTTGTTTATCTTACTCTAAGAATAAATATTTCTTTTCAGTTTAGTTTATTCTTTTCAAATTTTAGATGAATAAAGAAATCCTAGATGACAGTTCAACCACAATATTAGGGCGGTAAAGTCACAGTGAAATGAATGAAACGGAATGCGTAAATTCAATTGTGATCATTTTATTACTTAGGCAATTGACTTCCTATGACACCGATAAAGCACCTTCCCAGATTAATTATCTGTACATTTTTAAATTTACCTCAGATGGAGAAATAAATTAATGAAAATGTATACTCAGTTAAGCATTTTTACTACGTAAATGCTACAAAATATTTCACATTCCTACTGACACAGCTTACGAATTTTTCTACAATTTCTACAGCACTACTAAGAACAGTTATGGTAGATGATTAACATTTATTTTTGAAATTTTAAGTAAAAAAGCTCGTGAAATATGTTTGTATTTTGTTAATGGAATTGAAAAGAGACAGAAAATTAAGTAGAAACTTTAGAAAACTTTTGCAGAGAAACATGAATGGTAAACTTGGTCAAAGAAATAATTTCTGATGGGATCACATTACTTTGCCGGCTTACTACTAATGCGAGGCTCTTATTAAATTTTGCTTAATATTGAATTGACACCTCGTAGCCAGTTGAATAATAACTTTATTATATATTTTATTCGAAAACAACCCTAAAAATATATCCTGGACCAAGTTATACCATGGCTGTAATTTTCTAAAATTTTGACTTCCGTTTTCTTAAATGCTTGCACGATATTTGTTTAACCCCAAAGGCCAACCTTTGGACATTTTGGCCTTGAAAACCTTGATGGGAGAATCTAATGGCTGTTTTCATTCAGTTGGATAACTC
Source organism: Hetaerina titia (assembly GCA_037158775.1). NCBI lineage: Eukaryota > Metazoa > Arthropoda > Insecta > Odonata > Calopterygidae > Hetaerina > Hetaerina titia. The sequence goes on along the minus strand of CM073777.1, from coordinate 78,431,895 downwards.
ATTTCTCCCTAAAATTGGCTTTGTCCCCTGGTCATGCCGATGCTAAACGCTAGGGGTCGTCTCGGGTGTTACTCTGGGTCGTCAAATGGGGAGGGGAGGAGGAATTGGAGACAGGGGAGGGGTTGGTAGAAATGGTTTGGCTTCCGTGCTTTGAGAGTCGGGTGTTGGATGGAAGAGTGGTGCCGCGATGGGACAAATGCGAATGTTTGGCGCCGTAGAGTCGTCCCAAAGGGGTGAGGGGTCGAATGTGTGGCGGTAGGGAAGGGATATTCCGAGGAGATATTGCAAGGAAGGGAAAAGAAATAGTGAGAATGGGAGGGAAGGAATAGGCTGGGGAGTAGGAGGAGAGGAGACCTGGATGTGGGGGTCGTTGGAGAGGGGAAGGAGAGTGGGCGTGGGGTGAGTTCCGAGGAAGGTATGGACCAGTCGTGGGTTGGCCTCTATGCGCTGAGGGAAGGGGTGCGGATGTAAGGATCGGAGAAGTTGGGAGTAAAAAGGGGGTTTTGGCGCGGGAGGGGGTGAGTTCTGGTGCGCCTGTTTGGGGGTGGCCCTCGCTCGGATTTATAGCTTTCCACGGTTGGAGGGCGGGGGTGGGGGTCAAGCGGAGGAAGACTTTTTGAGGGGGAGAGGATGAGGGGGGATGGCTGATATATTGGGCAGGCCGTGAGAGGAGGCCAAGAAGGCCCGGGGGTGGCTGGGAGGGGATGTGTGAACGAAAGGAGGGGGTGGCCGGGGAGAGAAGGGCTCGGGGATGATATTGGCGGACTAAGAGGCAGCCTGGGACTTTGGTAGGGTTGGGAAACGCTTCAAGAACAATCTAGAGAAAACTATCTCCTGGGTGCTGGACTCGAAAGCAATGTTAAAACTAATATATCTCTACGAAAGCATCGGGTTGTTCTTTCGTGACAATCCTTTCGCTGACATATATCTGTTATCATTTTCATTAGTTTTAAACCCAAAATTTGGCCACTATCGATCTCTGATCTTTCGTTTTTCATGTTAAATTTGGATGTGCAATTATTTCCTCCTTTTTCACATGATTATAGGAAGATTGATATTTTTTCCTTCTCTGAGTTTTTGATCAAACAATAATTTCACATCTCTAATGTCTCCATAATGCCAGGGTAATTAGAAAAGTTCGTGGAATTGAATAGAAAGAAACGACTCACCTATAGGGAAACTTTTTTTTAAATTTGGTCTCACTGTAGACTAATGCACTTAGTTCAGCGATGTTCCAATGTATTGATCCCATCTTAAAAATTAGATTCCTTCAGGCTTGCAAAATACCCGTATACTACGACTGTTAGTCATTAGTTTGAAGATATTCTCCGTCCACCGAGGAAACGTTTGAGTTGGAGCAAGCGGTGGCAGTCTGATGGAGTGAAATCAGTCGAATAAGGAGGGTGTGGCAACAGTTCGTTCGTACTTAAAATCCAGTCATTGCCGTTGATGGGAATCGGTGGGAAACCAAATGATGGAATAAGGAAAAGGAATAGCTTCCCTCATTATCTTGTTCCTGACTAGATTCCGGAATTTATCGTTTCAGAAGCCTGATGGCTAAGATGTAAGTTCCAACTTCACCTATTCAAACACGCTGTCAGTTGAATACTTAATAAGATAAGGCCGAGAGAAATACTCTATCCGGTTATTTTGTTATGGAACGAGAGAAAGAGGCCTCTAATTTATTTCTTCTGATTTCGAGCAATTGGAGAAATATATTACGTTCTTGTCTAAACTCCACGGTTACGACCATTATAGGTGACCCACTTAACAAAATTCCCATTTCCGAGTGAATTCGCGAGTTGTAATCGAATTATGCCCGGACGGTACAGGTCAGAGATGACCCCGTGTGTGTTGGGATACGAAGAGGTATTTGCAATGAGGTGGTCATCTTGGCGTTAGGTGTGCCACTGTTGGAGAGTCCCCGGGAATGAGGATGAGACCGAAACACTAATGGCATATCAGAAGAAATAAAGCTTATTTTGTTCATATGTATCTGTTCTTGTAAGATGCATGAAGATGCAGCACCACATTTAATATAGTATACCTGTTCTTCAATCATTCGCTCCCGAAATCAAGCACAGCGATAGTGTACTGCCTAAACTCAGAGTCAGAAAGAATAGGACTAGGCTGGAACGAACAATAAAAGATGGTATAGGATCTAAAGAAACTGTGTGAGATGCCTCGACAGTGACTTTTAACTGAGTCATCCGCTAATGCGCATTACAATGGAAAACATTTTCATAAGTGTAAAAATTCTGGCCAGGGCGAATGATTTTTGCACCTATGAAATCGTTGCTCTCTAAGTATAGGTTTAGGGCAAGTTCTTGTAAATGCTCTGTACTGCATATCTTGTGAACTTCCTCCTGCGTGCGCTATATCATTTCCTCTTACAACTTTTTTGTAATTGATTCATACCCTCATTTTATCTAAAAAGACAACTCAAAAAGTTCGCATGCTTCATCCACCCAGCTCACCACACATTCTCCCGTTTGTCAACGCATAGAGCATCTCCCACACGCTACTCATGTCCTCAATTCGCTTATTTGCCTTTGAAAATAATACAAGGGACGACAGGGCGTAGAATAGAATACGAAAGTAGGGTCGAAGGCACGCATTGTAAGGAATGGTGATCGAAGTCGCACGAGGTGAAATGTCAGCTGCCCGCTCATTAACCGGGGGTGCGTGTGGAGACGGAGGGAGACAAAGGCTCGCCTGCGCCCCTCTCACGCATGGGTTCAACAAACGGAGAAGGGTTGCATTCACGCGAAGGGGATTCTCGGGGAGCGCCCGAGAGACCTGAATGCACAACCAGGGGCGAGAAGTGGGCACCCGGGCTGGACGGACGGGGGTCGCGGAACAAATGAACGAGGGCGGAGGGAAAGAAGGGAGAAAGGTGCAGGTGGGAAGTGGGCTTACAAAGCCGTGCGTGGCCAGCACTCGAGATAGTTTGGGGATGAAGTATTATGGGAGCGATGTTTACAGTAGGACGGCGGCCCTGGAGAGATTCCGTGTCGAGGGGAGTTGGAGATTGGTTTCCGGAGGGGAAAGGCCGCCATGGGAGGGGGAATGGGAGGGTGGCCTCACTTGGAACGCGTTGGGGTCGTCAGGGCTTTCGGCCAAACAGTCCCTGGGATGAATGCGATTGACCCTGGTTGGGAGGATTTGCGACGCGAAGTCATGGAAGTCATTCTCCCGAGCTCATAGCTGCGTTACGCAACTTATTGCAGCACTTAAAATTACTTGTTTTCCTTACTTTTGATTCATTTCCTTACTCTTATATTGATTAGTCGTTTTTTGAAAAAAAAGTAATTCCATCGTTATATTAAATCTCTTAATAATAAGCAGTACTATGTGTGGTTAGGGTACGTTTTTCATGAAACTTTGAAGCTACCGATTCGTATTGTACTCCTAAATCCTACCTTACATTTATAAAAATAAGAATACTGACTCAAACAATTGTGAGAATATTTATGTCTACGTGGTTATACACCTTGTTCGTATTATATTAAGGAGATTCATAATTTTTATGGGCGTGTCACTCAACTGGAAATGAGTAAATTAAATTGAGTTAAGGTGCTGATTTATGTGAATAATGTTTGAAATCGTTGAAAAGAAATCAAGATGTGAATATTTTATAATTTTCCTTCAAATTCTAATTTAGAACCGTTAATTGAGAAGATCAGTAGTATTGTTTGTGGAGTTAAACTTTCCAATTTAGTGGAGGGAATCTAATAGAGGAAATTATTTTTAACTTTATTAAAAATTGATTTGAATGGGTTCAGTCGTAACTATATATTGCAGCATTGTCTAATTTTTTTTTATCATGCTATTAGATTAGATAAACATTCTCTTTAGTATTTTTAATAATGGTATAGAATAAAAAAGTGATTTTGGAGTCATTTTAAAATTAAATCATCTGCATAATATTATCTATTTATGTCAAATTGTACTAAAAATATCTCATATCTAAGGAAAAAACAACCAATCATATATTTAAGGAAAATTTTATTGAGAAAAATGTATCTAATAATGTACTCTATCATATCTTATATTGCAACATTATTCATTAGATAAAAAAATCCATAGTTAATAGGTTTGTAGCGAAGCAAATCTTTTTGTATCCATGTAGCGATGCAAATCTTAGTATTTTAGCTAAATTAAAACAATAATCATTTCATTAGATAGGATGATATTAGTATGATTATTAGTATTATTAGTAAGGTATTAGTAAGATAGTATATTTCTAAGAATACATTTTTTCGACAATAAAAAGTCATAGGATGAATCATGTAAAAGATAAGGTCATTTTTTTAAATACGGATATTTTATATTAAACGCAAGTCATTTGATAATATGTCAAATTATATTCATTCCAAAATTGATTACCCAGAGGGGAAAGGATGAATAAATTTATTCATGGCCAGCATTATCTCTCACTGTTTCAATTAAAATTGATAATTTCCTCGACGGTACGGATTGCTTTGAATCATATCAGTATATGTTAGAGGTTTGAATAATAATTTATTTGCTAATAAATAGAAGATATCTGGTGGCAGATGTAATAAGCTTGATCATTTTTGCTCGTTAATGCTCAGACTGACTGATGAAAATTGCGTGTAATACACATTTATTCAAGTTCAATTAGATATAATATATCTATACACCCTATTAAGTAAGGAGATATCGCTTTTTCCCGTACTTTAAAATATAATTTGGAGTAATCATTGTCAAACCCTTATTTCAAACATCTTTAAAAGTTCTAATTGGGAATTATTATTTTGTAAGAAGAAAAAACTTTTGCGTGCGATAAATTATCATGAACTCATCCACTTGTCACACCCAATCATCAAGGAACATCATTCACAGATACGGAGACTACCTTTTCATGCAGCTCCCCTCATTACGGAAAACCTTTTTATAGAAGTAAAAGAAGAACGTAAACACTTTTTTCTCATCTTTAGTGCGAGATAAATTACGACAGAGTCACTCGAAAAATCTGCAGGGGATTCAAGCTTGACAAAAAAATTAGCGCAAAGATGTTGACACCTATATACCATATTTTGTCACTTCTGCTGTTTTACATTGCGACTTGATTTATCCGGATCTCGTTAGTAAATACTTAGGTTATTATTTGTATAAAAAGATTTTTAAAACCACTTCATGATTTTTAAATTTACAGAACGATTTAAAATTGAGTGGCAAATACTAATTCTTCCAAGGATCTATCTCTTGTTGAATTTTCACAATGCCGGGGAGATTTGACTTTGTTTGCTTGGCGTTTCCTATTAATTAATTGAACTAAAATATAGACTAATGTATTGCAAAGTGTACAAAGAGTGGGAAAAGAATTTAGGCCGTAGAACGCAGCCACAATGCATTTGATTAACACTAATTCTCATCAGCCCAATTTCCGGTTTATCGAAATTTTCGTAAGTCCATACAACCTCCGGTCCATCACCACGAAGTTTTGCTGAATATATCTTATAGAGTCAAGATTCACTTCATGAAAGTTTTGCATATCCATCAGATGAAAGTGAGGACGTAATTTTTCAAAGAATTTATTTGGTTTGATTCAATGCGTTGCAACATAATAGACTTCAACTGGAAAGTATTTGTGAAAGATATATGAAATGTATAGATATGGACGTATTGTGATGGGTGGGAGTAAGTTTGAAGCTCTATCGGAATTTGTTATTTCGTGGGAACCAGTCACCAATAGGAGGTAACATTGCAGTCAATGTGAGGGAAGGATGGGCATGGGGTTAATGACAGGAAAGAAGGAGGGTGGCGGTAAAATGTTCGTAGGGAGGTTTTGGGATAAAGAGGCAATTGTGGAGGAGGGGTGATAAAAGGGAAGGTGTGGTGAATATGGTTGTTTATCAGGTTCAACATTGAAGAGAGAAATAGGGAGGGGTGGAGGAAAATGTGTTCGTTGCAGAGTCTTGGAGTTGGATAAATTTTACAATTCCCATCTGTTGGAAGTCATCCAATTTAAGGTCACTAGGCACACTAGGTAACCTAACATCTTGCAGCATTCATTGCATTTTGCAACCTTCATTATGTCTTGCGACACATTCATTAAATTTTGAAGCACTTCCGTAAATCATCGGCAACGTAAAATTTACATTTTGTAACACAAAGGGTCAGGTAATGTCTTTCGGGTCGTGTGTGCAATTACCTCCCCTTGCATTCCTCCGTATTCGCACGGCGGACAGAAGGTTTTGCACCGCACGTGAGAAATTAGGCGACGCTGCTTAATGCAAAAGAGGGGGCGGTTTTTTTTTGCGGGACAAACCTAGGAAGGTAAACACGTAGGGGAAATGGGGTGGTGAGGGGTGAGAGGGAGAGTTGGGGAGATCTGGGGGGGAGAAGGGGATCGAGGGGGAGAGAGGAGATTAGGGAAGCCTAAAAATAATCTGGGGGAAGAATGGGGGAAGTATTTCTTTCGCCTTCTCGTAAAAATCTAGGGAAAGAGCGTCGTCCTTGGCGAACGTAGTAAAAACCCCGAGGAAATGTGAGAGGAGGAGCAGGGAGGTGAGAGGAGGGAGTGATTGATGAGGGAAGAAGTGGGGGAGGTGGTTTGCTTTGTGGGGATTGGGGGCTGGACGAGGGGGCGGCGAAGGGTAAAAAGTGCTGCCGGCTGCCCCCCAGAGTGGGCGTCGACGTGAGCGCTGTTTGGTGAATGTAGCCGAGCAAAGGGGTGTGTGAGCCCCCTTTGGGCAGAGAGGGAGCGAGGGGAGGGAAATGGGCGCGCGGGGGAGGGTGGAAGTGTCCCCGCTAGTCTACCATCTCTTTCGGATTACGATGCGATATTAAGGTGTTAAATTTTTCACCAGGTACCCTTTTAATTAACGATACCACCATAATCGGCTCCTTATCGTATGGGAATGCAGCCGGGAATATACTCACCTCGATTACCCTCGTCGTGATTTTACTGTCACCCTAAAAAGAGAGTAAGTGAGAAAGTTTTAATTCACGTCTCCATTTTTATCTTCGTTATCGAATTTATCGTAATAAAATTTTGAATGTCATTATCCATCGAACTGTCAGCATTCAATTTAGTAAAGATGTTGAATATATATTGACATCCCATCGTATTTCGGCTTGAGGGATGAAAACAATAAAATTAGAGGAAGTTCAGTGTAGAATAGATAAATTTAAGTTGTCATTTTTCCCTCGAACGAGGTCAGAATAATATTATTCGAATGCACTTCGGGGGAAAAGTAATTTGCGTCAATAAGAGTCTGGCGTGTGATGACATTTTGCCACGCACCGTATTGGTGTTTCGCAGGTTGATTTGCAAATAAATAAAATTGATAAATAGTGAAAAAACTGTCTTATTTTCCATTTAAATAAGAATATTTTCTTTATATTCTTATTTCAATTTAAAAATATATTAAGGGCAATATATATATATATATATATATATATATATATATATATATATATATATATATATATATATATATAGAAATATTGCCCTTAATTAGTGTGTTTCCTTCTGTTTTAAGTACAAGCGGTCTTCTGGCTACTCAGATGTAATCTACAATATTAGGTGATATCAAAAAGCATTTTTTCTCATCCATACTATGAAGGCATAAGAGAATCTTTGTTATAGTCTGTAGTTTTATGCGGTTAGAATTATTCATCTGGTGGCAGTCATCTGTTTCTGGAATCATTCAAACATATATTTAAGGCTTGTCGAATACGCTGAATGAACGCAGATCCTATTACCGCGGATAGCCTGCCTGATTTGGCAGGCACTGAAATTATTTAATATTATATATTATATTTTATTATTATATACTATATTATAAAAGATTGGAAGCAAGAATTCAAACTTTAGAAAAGTCCAAATCATTAGTGTTTAACTTCGGTGTTGAGAGAATATGTTTAGAATTTGCTAAAAATAAATAATGCTAAGATTTATTTAGTACTTGAAAGCCAATGACCACAGGAAGGGATTTAACATCAATGAACTGTCGAGCAGACAAATGTATAGAATATTTATTTTCCCTATAAAACATTACGACCGCAATAGTAGGAAGGCTAACCCACGAAAATTTGTATTTTTAAAATACCATTTAATACCAACTTCTCTGTTTAACACAGTTGCATTGAAAAAAAGATTTCGAATAGAATTCCAGTGTATTTTGCAGTGGTTAAATTTAGTTTTGTTTTGAATTATCTAATATTTTTTTAGCTATTGCTCTCAGGTTAATGATATGAAATATCTCTTATCACTGGTACCTTTTCATTCATAACATAGGTTAGTTCTATATTTAATATACCTCTTAAAACATTATCTTCTGGAACGTTTCTAAACTGAGGGAAACATTGAAGAAATTACTGGCCCTCCCAGGATACCGTAAATAAATATGTAATCCATATTTTTAAGCATTCCTCGTGGGTATATGTTTGTGTTTATGTGTATACATATAATGTATGCATGTTAGCATATATATTATGAATACATTCCAATGATGAAACACTTAACTTATTTCAAGAAATAAACTTAAGTATATTGCACATAGTATTTTTTTTCTACTAAGATTCAGGTTTTTATCTATGTAGTTTACTTTGGACTTTGACCTGCTCTCGTCGGGACTGGTAGGGTAGATCAATTTGAATTGGAAAGAGCATCATTTCATTAGCATTATCATTGCAATAGCGTCATTAATTGTTACTATAGGTAATGAAATTTTCACAATTCAGTTGTCCTCCTTACAGAGGTTTATATCGACGCCTGATGAGTTGATTTTGTTTGTTTTAAGGTGAACTGCGGGGTTATCATTCAGATAACTCATATTTATGCTGTATTTTATTTCAATTTCTTCTAAAAAAGTGGTTTTCATCCTGGCATTCAGATGATTGAGTAACTGACGAATAGGAGATATTCATATACGTACATGTGAGATATACATACTTGCACATGTGTAATCATCCAATAGGTACGTTTTCAGTCTTGGATTCTGCCACCTCCGCCGCGATTCTATTCTTCCTTCGCCCTCACTCAGTTAACCAAGTCCGTGGTCCTTGAGATGGGACCTGAGCGGAAAAAGCGTATAAGAAAGCATAGATGAATTAGTTTGCATTTGACAAAAAATGACATAACAACAAGTAAAATGTCGATTATTCATTCTTCACAATTGTCTCGCTGTCTTCTTCATAGGAAAGAGACCTGAGAGTGACTATATAGTATACACATGCGTCATCACGTACGAATGGATTTTCAGCCCAGGGGTGTCTATGTGTGCATAGAATGTATGTGACTTGGGCGGGGGTCGGAGGGTGCGGACGGGTTCAGTCCCTCTCTCCGTACCCCGGAGACTAAATGAACGGGTGGAGAGGGGCGGTGGGGCGCCTCTGGGGCCTGGAAGGGTCGTGAGGAGCAAAGATTTTGGGGCGAATCGGAAGGGTGAGTGTTTTTTGAAAGGGGCCAGCGAGGGGAAGGGGAATGTGAGGTGGTTTTGGGGGTGGATGGGGCGGAGACTGGGTTTTGAATGATAAATGGAAGGGCAAGAGGGATGAAAGGAGACTGGAAAGGCAGGAAGACGCCCGAGAAGGCAGATAAACGGCTTCATTTGATCGGAATTAAGGTTTTTAAGGGTTCGCATACCACCCCACCCCCCTCCCATCCCTCTCTTGGGTTGGGGAGGAGGTTAGGCGTGGGGAGGGAGGTAGCGGGGAGGAGTCGAATGCGATAAAAAGAATGAAAAAAACAGCAAACAGCCGAAAGAAGGAAGGGTTTGCGTTGGAAGAGGAGGGGTGAGTTGTTTTCACGTATTTCCTGCCCCCTTCCCTCACTTTTGGGCGTATAAAAATCTTTCCGAGTTGCTTTGGCGTCCGGTCAATTGTTTCATCAATAAACACCAGAGTCCTTTTTAATGGGATTGCGACTCCATCGTCGCCAAAAAGTTCATAACGACTTTAACCGGGAAATTGTTTTAAAATGTGGAGATTAACTCGCGCCAAACCCTGCCGGAATGTGAACTTCAGAGATAGAGTAAAATAGAGTTCCAATTTATTCCAATTAAGCTAATTTGACTTTCCAAATAGAACTGGTGCCCAGAAATCACGCAACTTGGTAGTGTATTAAGGAATCAGTAGAGATTGGATTTGCGGCTTTCCGGACAGAAGTCCAAGTTGATAGGGTACCTCGGCTTTTGATTTTGAAGTCCAAAACGAAGCGTCTTTAATCTTTATGTCAAGCTCTTAGGAAATGATCTTAGCTCATCACCATTTGCATCTTATAGATCATAACGAACTTAGTCGATTATTCTCAATTAAAAAAAATTGGAATTTATGGAGACATCATCAGCGTTATTTTTGAGAAATGACGTATTTTATAGGGATATTGTTATTTTATATCTGATGTTGCTGGCAAACACTATAAAATTGGTTTATATACTTTTGATCAATTAAAAATAATTAAAATTGATATAATATTTTGATAAGGACCTTAGTCGTAAGGGTAATCAAAATCTCCAGTGTTACTAAATTTTTTTCAACTTTGCTTCTTAGGTTTAGGGGCATATTTTCCTTGTGACCAACCTGTGTCAAATTAAATCTGCTATTTATCATGTGAATGGGTCGTTAACTGCTGAGGAATATAGGATTGATGGGCACTGACTCTCAAAATATTTGGATTTCTAGAGCTTTGATGGATTTCCCTAAACTACAATTTCACCTAAAATTCCAATTAGCGCCTTTATGCCTTTCATTGGTTGCATTTCAGAAGATACCAGTGGAGATAAAAATATAACAGCAAATGAATTAAGTTGAATTGCTTTCCATGTGTAACAAATATAGTTTAATGAAAAAGGACTGTCTGTATTAGTTCTTTTGAGTAGGTTTTATCATATGTTCCTCATGGTTAGAAACAGCTGCTTCTCTCTACGTACTTCGGTGAAATTCGCTTCGAATTTCTTCTTGTTTTCTTCCTACCGCATGTTTTATGCCTCTAGTTATCTTAACTCTCAACAAAAATAATTAAAGAACTACTGCAATGTAACAGTTTAGAAAGCCTAAGTTAAACAAATCCTCAATCATCTTGCATGCTAAGCATTTATATTTGATTACACAGGCCTTCAAAAAAAATTTTTATTGGTGCCGGGAATCTTTGTGATGATTTTAACTATATTTGTAGAGCTGAATCAAAATATGAAATCCCTTTTATATTTAACAGCTCTACTTTTTGAGATATGGCACATCTTACGATTAGTTGTTTTAATATTTGATACATTCCGGAAAATAATTTTCAAAGTTAAATAAATCTATAAGTATACTAATTTATAACCACTCTGCGGTGTTCCTTTTATTTTCAATAAACTGTCAATAAGTTTTATATATATTTCTATATTGTAGGCCAATGAGATAATTATTAATATAATATTCCCATATCATCATGTAGAAGATATTTTTACGTAAGAAACAACATATCTATATCTTGAAAACTATAGCTGATAGGAAAAGACTAGTGTCATAATTGGATTCAGCACCCAAATTGTTCTTTAAATCAGCATTAAATGCTCCGGCACCAAAACCAATGTTGGCCTGTGTTATTAATATAATATTCCCATATCATCATGTAGAAGATTTTTTTACGTAAGTAACAACATATCTATATCTTGAAAACTATAGCTGATAGGAAAAAACTAGTGTCATAATTGGATTCAGCACCCCAATTGTTCTTTTAATCAGCATTAAAAGCTCCGGCACCAAAATCACTGTTGGCCTGTGTTATTAATATAATATTCCCATATCATCATGTAGAAGATTTTTTTACGCCACTGTTGGCCTGTGTTACCATTCCCACCGGTTTTTACTGGGATTCTTTTGTCAATTACATAAAGGCTCCAAATGCATGGCCTCGACGAAATAGTATTCCACAAAAAAACCTACGATTTGTCAAGAAAGTAAGGTTTCTGAAATTCCAAACTTCGTAATGGGGCTTATTTATGCTTTGGTGTTCCTGAGGGTTTGTACATAGACTTGAAAAACTTAGATATGCAGTATACATTTGAAAAGAGTTAATATAGAAAGGAGTTGAATTGTTGTACCCATTTCGTGGATTGAAATATTAGCTCCTTGGCACCATATTCTTGGAGTAAGTCATCGGTAAAGAGGGAACTGTCTAGTCTCTTCTATTTTAAATATCCTCTTAACACAATTTTATATTTCTACATGTTTCGGTACATAGGTATGAGGTACAATTAATATCTTCAATACATCTTCAGCAGAAGCTGTTTCTGCTCGTTCTTTAAGTTGACGCTTTAAGCGCCTCCAATAATTATCCCCTCAAGTGCAGTTTAATGTTTTTAATACATATATGCTTCGGCACACATATTTTTAAATTCAGAAAAATGGATTGCAATTTTCATATTAGAATATAATGGCAATAATTAGAAGAAACTTTAGCAAAGTATGTTATCTTCAATTTTCAAAACTTCGGGAGAATTTGAAAACTTTTCTCTTGCTATTTATGACACTAAACCTTTTCATTTGAATATATATTCCTAAGTCTAAAATTATTTGCACAGTGTAAAATATTATATCTTTTTATTTGTAAATAAAATAGCTGTATCGTATTTTTTTATTTCACAAAATTACTTGTAATTTCATATGCTTTGCACTAAAAAAAATGCCAATTTATTATTCTACCCATAGTTTTGCTTGAAAAAATCCCACGGTCTTCCGAAGTAGAGCGATCTATCTTGTTTTCTGAGGATGCATGAAAAAATAAGCATTGCAGGTAGCTAGCGATTTGAGGCAACCCACTTTTGTCAAGACCGCTCAATATGCCAACATCCTCCCAAGAGGGTAAGCATGAAACAGGGTTTTTGAATTGTAAATATCTCCGGCCATATCAGAATATGCATAAAATTTGTTCAAAAAAGGATAGAGTAATCGCATATGAAGGAAATAACGATAAGTTCAGGAATTCCGCCGCGCTCGAAAAAGCTTTCGAGCGTGACTAACAAAAACGTTTGATCAATCGGAAAATATGACCTGTATTTTTTATACATTAAGGAGCCCCAAAGTATTGACATTAATGAAAGAATTTTCAAATTAAAGAATGAAAGACGGTGGTGGTGATGGTTTGGGGGAATTTGACTCCTACCGCCATAGAGAAATTCGATTCCATAAAGATATTTAGAGAAGTGGAGAAATATAGAAAGAGAGTATATTTTTATTATGCTATGAACTACTCCCGTAGATGAGATATGATAATTCATATCCTAGCAAATGGGTAAACAAGTGTGTTACATTTGAAGGAGATAAAAATGGATAAACGGCTGAGGAACTAAAAGCAAAATAATTTAGGGTTAAATTACAAAATTAAACTGGAAGCTATAGTTTCATTGCAACAATTTCAGAGCGTAAAATCATTCGCCTTGACCGGGATTGACCAGAGAATGATTTTTACGCTCTGAAATTGTTGAAATGAAATGCACTTTAGCGGATGACCCCGTTCAAAGTTACTGTTGTGACATCTCCCGCAGTTTCTTGAAATTTGGAAACGATAGCTTCATATCTCAGTATTCGATTTTGACAGTGGGATAGACAATTCAAGAATAGTTAATCAATTTTACGTATAAAGTTATGGAGAGTCATGACGTTCGTTGAAGAGATGAGGACATTTTTCATACAGGAAAGAAGTACATTATTTAGGAATTGAAAGTTGGGTAATTCTTGAGAATTCGAGAATTTTCACTCACTTTTATACCAAAGAGAGGAATAGAGAGACAGAGAGAGATAGAAAACGAGGGGAGAGGTGGAGAAGGGTATCTGAGTCTTGTAGAAAAAACTTCACGAGCAATGAGAATGGGGACGACGTAAGCCCTGCGCAGTGGAGAAGGGAGGGGATTGGAGGATGAGAACGAAAAACTTTTTTTAAAATAATGGCTGCCTGTCAACTACGACTGAGGCACGCTAAAAGACATCCCTCACGTGTCCCTGCTGGGAGTAAAAAAGAGGAGGCGGTACTTCTCTAGCTCGGGAAAAATAGCAAACGATGAAGAGAGAACAGAGAAGACGGAACAAAGAGTTTAAGACGAGAAGGTGAGCGTGTGGGGGTCGGGGCCATAAGGGGTGTTGCATAACTGAACTTGTCTTGGGAATATGCTTGCTGCTTGGCGTGAGTGAGGTGATACGCAAATCGCATATCGCAAGCGTTATGTACACACAACTTTCAACTTCAATAATATATATATACATATATATATATTATTGTATATATATTTATGTATATATATATTATTGTATATATATTTATGTATATATATATTATTGTATATATATTTATGTATTTATATATATAAGATAAATTATTGAAGTATATATTCTGATGACGATGGTCGAGCCGTCGAAACGCCAAATATCTACTGTGAGTGTCCGCTCTTTATGTGCGTTGAATATTTTGTATCGGTGTGTTTGTGCATCGCCGGAGAGCGTCAATTTCAAAGGAAAATATAAAAATACAAATATATATATATGCATAAAAATGTATATATATATGTATATATATATATATATATATATATATATATATATAGAGCCATATCTTATCTTCCGAAGAAGACGGAGTTCGAGTCCGTCGAAATTATCAAGATATTATTGTGAGTGTTCTTTTTATGTGTTCTCGTACTGTGTGTTACTGTTATATATATATATATATATATATATATATATATATATATATATATATATATATATATATATATATATATATATATATATATATATATATATATATATATATATATATATACACACACACACGCGCACGAACAAACACAAAACCAGCCATATGGGGAGCAAATATTCAGGCCCATGGAAATAGATATAAGGAAAAGGGATAGGAACTTATAAAAACGAATCCAGGAGAAGTGGGGAAGGTAAAATCGAGCTCATCACAAGTATAAAAATATTTCCTTGACCGGGAATGTACACCAGATCTTTCCACTTGCTGGGCAGATGCTCCTAACCGCTCTAAATTACGATGCTCTAAAGCTCTAAATTACGTGTTCTCGATTGCTCAAGTGGCTAGAGCGTCAGCCCGGAATGACGACAGATTCGGTGCCCTATAACGCCAATTCCAATGGTACAATGGGTTATTTATTTTCACCACAATGGGCTATTTATTTGCCAAAGAAATTGACGAACAAACTGCTCGTCATATCCGGAGATATCCGTGTTCATTCTTCTTTTGTGGTTTTTATGAAGTTTTATTAAGTTTGAGGATACCGAACCGTGCCACGTGTTTCCAATTTGTTTCATCTTATTAATTGGATATCTAAGTTGCTGACATCTACCTTTGAGCTTTGTTAGCTTGTTAGATTCTTTAAGTTCTTAGTTTTCTTTTGACTTGCAAGTTATTTTCATCATACACGTAGGGAATAATCAATAGTGGAGTCGTTGGTCTGTCAGGCGGAATGGTATCCCATGAGAACTTCACATTTCCTTTGAATAAGTTGCTGAATCCTTACGACTGTGCCTGAATTTCCAATGACGCGAACATTGAATTGAAAGCGACTTATCGAAATTCACTACTCGATAGTGTTAAAACTTCATTTGTTGTTTAAATTATCTACCACTCTTTTAATAATTACTGCTTATAAAACTATATTCATGCAAACCAAAGTTATTTCTGCCTAAAAAACTACTGTTTTGTACACTATAAGTTATGACAACCTAAAAAGCTGTGGTGATGCACATTCTATGGTGGCGCGGGTCTTAGATGCATAGTAGCAAATACGTATTCCTACATTCAGAGAATCTTTGATAATTTTCATCTTTCTTACATTAATTCGTCACCATGTCTGATAATTATAAAGAATAAGATTTGGTCTCGTTTTAAAGGATGTGTTGATCTATAAGATATACTTATATCTGCATGATACCCTGTATAAACTTGCGAAATGTGGGTGCAGAGTAGAAAGAAAGTTAGGCATAAATACATGGGGAGGAAATGGAAGATTAAAATATTTTTCATTTCGGGACTCTACGGAATCTCCTACCGATGAGACAGGGTTAATCAACCTTGATTAATTAGTCACTCACACAAACGCGAATGTGCTATGTACAAATGTAAAGTAATGATGATAAATTAATGCGATTAATTGATTATTCACGTAAAAGTGAATGTGCTATGCGAAAATGTAAAGTAATAATGAGTAGGAATCTTCTGGTTGATCAGATTGAAACGAAAAGAAAGTTGTGCAATCGTCATAGCAGAAAATTTTTTTTAAAATGCGACGTCTTTTGCTCGTTCGTTTCCCTTTTGTAGCTCCACGCTGGCTGCAAGGTCCGTAGAGTTGAGAAGTGCGTAACTGAGCGCTCCCCAGATCCCGTGATGCACAAATGCTGTCATCCAGCGTCGTCTGACGAATGTGACCGTGCAGAGAGAACAACCATTAATCTGCTCTCCAGGAGATATGATTATACTCGCGTGAGTTGGTCAGTTCGTGAAGTCAAACCTTATACCCATCGCATAATCGATTCGACCCCGATCAGTCCTTTCGTTTTCGAACCTAGCGCTTAAAAAAAAATATCTTAGAAGGCAGCGAGTGTGAAGAGGGTTGGGTGAGAAGGGGAAAAAAATGAAATACAGCTACATTTCCTTCCACTAACAGATGCCGAAATTTGGTCGAGAGGATTTTGATTTGCGTCGAGAGGGAGGCTTTTGGGGCGGGAGAAGGTATTGGGAGGGGGAATTGGGAATGGGGCGACAGGGGTAGGGGGAGCACAAGGGCGCCGCATGTCGGTGACCTTGGAAAGCTCTCTGGCGTCAAAAGACAAGCGGGACCGAGTTGAGGGGACGAGGGGAGAGAGGAGATTGGGGAGGGAGGGAGGGAGGACGTGGGCGTATAAGAGATAGCGTGGGTTGTAAGGAGAGGGGTGTGCCGGGGTGGGAGAGATAAGGGTTTGGGAGGAGGAGAGATGGGACTGCAAAGGCTTTTATTCCTTCGAGATGAACATGAACACAAACATCTTGTCCGCTTAAGTCTTCTCGAGAACGGTGACACAAGCGTCTTAGCCGGAAAACATTAGGAGGAAAGTTTCTAAAAGTTTCTTGAGGTCTTCTTTCTTCATCCATGGATACAAGTTTAAACATCACGTCTGTTTATTTACTCACAGATCCATTTAAAACACTGCTCGAATTTGGGTGTCTAATTTTTGTTGTCTGAGCATTTTATTGCATCATTTTTTTGCATTATTTCGCTTTCGTCCCTTCCAATAAAATTTGTCACTTCTGAGATAGCAATTTCAACAGTACAGTGATTTAAATAGTTCTGGGAAAGTCTCCTTGTATATTATTAGTATTTCATTTTAAAAGAATTCACATCAAAGTGCAAACGCCAGGATAATAGCACGAAACATTGATTTTCGCCGGTCAGGAGAACGACTCTTGAAAGAATCATACAAAGGTCGCCCGCACGTAGTTCGAAAGGTGTGTTAAAATGAAATAATTTATATTCGCTTGTATTTATAAAGAATTTCCTAATGTTTGTATTCGTACTTTACTTGGTTAAATAATAATAAAGTTATCTCCTGGATAATGAAATATCGTTGCCTTGAATATATTTTCCAGCAGTTTCGCATCATCTATCTTGGACGCAAAATAGTTTTTTTTTAAATTTATGATAAAATATGTCGTTCCATTATATAAGACAAAGTGGAATGCTTGTGCAGCGAAAATTATTGCCGTTTGCCTGTCAGTACCGTTTTGTGGATAGATAACTGAGAATTAATATTGTAGGCGGCTGTTACTAGATTCTCAGCACTAAAATAACTTAATTGGCATGTCCAAATGATACGGAATTTCCGTGCAAATCATTAGACCTTGTACACACACGGATTCAGTTTGAGGCAAAAAATTGTATTTTGACCTGATGATTATGAAAGAAGGAACGAAGTTATTTAATTATTTTTATGAGAGTCGGCGTTGAAATCTTGTTACCATAAATCAAATGAAACAAATTGTATTATTCAGAATTACTAATATTATTTTATTGATAGAAGTTTTTATGTTGACTTATTTGTTTATTAATATTATGCATAAAGGGATACAAATGTTTCAAGTATTTTTTATGTAATTTGTAGCACATATTTGTGATCTATTATATATATGTACATATATCCATATAGTGTTTGTGTTTTTGTGTATGTACATGTTTTTGCGTAAGTGTATTTTTTATTGTATTGCATTATTTCCATTACGTAAATAATAATCTCAAATTAAATATTAGTCCAACGAGCATTAATACGACGCGTGAGAATAATCAATGGTAATAAAACATTGTTTTGTAGATGTACAATCACATTATTTTGCACATTTTATGCCATTATGTTTTGAATCCACACATTTTACATGAAGGCCACATTTTACTAATGGAATTGGTAACGACAGATCTCCATCATATAATATCGGTCGTGGAGCAAGCTATTAAGGAATTTATATCAAGATAATACACCAGATAATTGTAGCTTCATGAATTTCGTGTTGAACATCCTAATTTGTTGCTTCTTATTCTGGTTGATACTACTTGAAATCTTGGATAAGAGGAGTGCATTAAATACCCAATAACACTGATTTCAAGTCAATAGCTTATTTCTGCATGATAAAATTTAAGTTTAAAAAAATGAATATTCAATGCTTGTTGCAATAAGTCTCGTATTCATACAAATTTTAATATTAAAACCAGTAGTTTATTATTTATATATGTATATATACACACACACACACACACACATATATATATATATATATATATATACAAAACTTAGACAGTAACACACAGCACGAGAACACATAAAAAGAACACTCACAATAATATCTTGATAATTTCGACGGAGCTCGAGTCCGTCGAAATTATCAAGATATTATTGTGAGTGTTCTTTTTATGTGTTCCCGTGCTGTGTGTTACTGTCTAAGTTTTTTATTCAACACTTCCGTGTTACTTCGAAGAAATCATCTATATATATATATATATATATATATATATATATATATATATATATATATATATATATATATATATATACACACCCACACACACACACACACACATATATATATATATATACACACCCACACACCCACACACACACACACATATATATATATACATATATATATATATATATATATATATATATATATATATATATACATATATATATACATATGCATATATATATATATATATATATATATATATATATATATATATATATATATATATATATATATATATAAGAATGGACTAAAAGGAATAAAGACTTAACTTTGAGGATATTTCCTAGTTTAAAAAGTAAGGTTTAATTAAGTTTTCAACATTTTGAGAAAACGAACGATAAAGGAAAACTTAATAGCCGAGACCATGCACTTGAATGCTAGTGGGTTTGTCGAAGGGGGGGAGAGAAAAAGAAAGTAGCAGATAAGGGGACGACAAGAAACACACATGGCTATTTGTGTGAGTTTGGGAAACAATGATTCACGTGTACCTGATTCACACACAAACAATACCAAATTAATAAATAAGGAAACAAACTTAGAACCACTCGATCACTAGAATAGGTTAAGGAATACCAGTCATTCCCATGAATTGAAATTTCACCTACACAATCACAGTGTTTGCAAGGATATGTCCTATGCCAGGGACCCGTTGTACTCACACAGGAATGAAAAACAAATTGAAATAAAACTAAGAAAACCCAAGTTCACGTTTGTAGTCACTCAATCTCTCGGGTGTGTTAGGCCTTTTAGAATCGCATTCAATCACTCGTTCAGGGTTTACAAAGGGTCCTACTATGCCAAGGACCCATCAAAAACTCGGATGAGTACTAAATTATAAAACAAATGCACGTACGTTTTCGCTCATTCACTCAAGCACTCGGGTGTGTTCGGGAACGGAGATCTTTGCAAATCACAAGTACCCACACTTTTTGGGGCTTACAAGGATTCCTCCAATGCCATTGTTCCGCCAGGCACAGAAAAATTACAAAACAAAACAGAAAGTACTTATGTAAACGCGCAATCACTCAATCACTCGTTAAATAGAGCTTTGTAAACCGCACTCATTCAGGGTTTACCAGGAATCCTCTAATGCCAGGGACCCGTCAATCACATAGATGAAAACAAAAATACTGAGGAAAGAAGTAGGTAGCGAGGGTAGGTAAGTGCCTAGAGAAAAGCTGACCCAGGGTATTTCGTCTACCAAGCAGGCATATTCAGACAAGAATGATGATGATGATATTTTTGTACGAAGAAGTTGGTTTATTCAACCAATGCTTGATTCTAGTGACAGAGATTTTATTGTCTAGTGATGCGTTTCCTATTTGACGAGGGATATGCCGGATAAATTTCAAGAGATATTGTTATATATTTGACAAGGTTAGGAACCTGTTAACTGAGAATTTATCGTTAACCATTTTCCGAACAGAAAAATCGGCCATGTGTAGGTATACATTTTTCTCCTCAATTCCCACTATGTTGCGCATTGAACCGGTAAATACCCTCTTTTGGGAATATATCCCTGGAGTAAAATTGGGGAACACTTTAGATAGGCGCATTCTAGTAGACTTTTCCTTCGTCCTTAGGCTAATATATGTATAGCCATACGCGATGGGACTCGTGACGTTTGAGGCGAACGGAGACGGTGAATGCGGAGGAAGAGAGGCGAGGCGGTTACAGAGGGGTTAGTGCGCGGGGATGATTAAGGGAGGGGTGGGTTTTCGGAGGGATAAGAAGGCGAGCAAGAACGGGAGGGTGGTTGTTGCGACCGGAGGCGAAAAGAGATTACGTTGGCACTGCGGAATTTTAGGGATGGGTGACCGCTTTGATTTAACGGGGGGCCCGGCCCACCCAGCCCTCCGGTTACTGCTCTCAATTTCCTCTTGGGACTTGCTCTAGGAAAAAAAATGGAGATGAGATCAGAATTAGGAATGAGATGTGGCAGCAGTGCGTTAACGGCTGGGGAAATTGAATTTAATTCGATCCGAGCGAGAAATCCCTCCCAGCATTGAACCACAGATTATTAGACCACCCTTTGCACGACTAACAGTGTTTTTCTATCTTTGAGCGGGCATTTATATGATAAAAGTGGAATTGGAGCACACATTATTTTAATCGTTGTAATGTATGGATACTCAGTTAAATTGGCGAACACAATAAGTTTCGCTTAGTGCAATAGTTCAAGAGATTTTTCATGGCCGGTGTTTTTATATTACTCAAATATGACCTCGAACTTTTTTATAATGGTAATGAATACGCATCAACTTTATTCATTTCAACTCATAATAGATGAATTCTCTAGTTACGGGCTCTACTTTGCGAAGGTTCATGATCACTTAATTAGTAAATTTTGTATTTTTCCACCTGGTGATTTCCTGCTTCCTGAATGCAAGAATAGTTCAATGGTCGAGATAATATTGTGACAATATAATAAAATAATAATATAATATTAAGCTTTTTTAAATCCTGTCGGGCTCTTTTGCATTAAATTTGAATAAATATATTTATATATTGAATAGAAAATAGGCGCGAAAGAAACATGGTAGGTAACATTTGGTTAACTTTGAGGTTAACCTGTTATGAGTATGTCATCAGAAATGTTACATGTACGCCTTGTTTATCAAAGGTAAAGGGTGAAAGGAAGTCTGAGAACTACGATATTCTCATTACATACTTTGAGATTGCACATTCTTAAATTACTATTTATGTTAGCATTATTACCTATGGAAATAATTTCGATCATCAACCATCAAACAATAAAGGTAGTGCTTCTTTCTAACTAGCATATGACCTGAAGTCCACCTTACGCTTTTCGTTCATGAAGAAAGCAGCTCATGGACGTCTTCTTGGTTTCTTCCAAACCATTCCTTTAAATATGTTCTTAAGGAATCGGTTATATTATAGTAAATTTTCGGTTAATTTTTCTCTCTTAGTCCTATTTGTCCTGAAGAGCGATTTCTTTTCTTTCACTTCTGCTAACACTTTTTCATTAATTTTTCTTTCTACCTTCAGTTTGTTTTTGTTAGTTTCCTCCAAGTCCACATTTCCATTTCCTCATGGTCTTTTCTCTCTGCTTTCCCGATTGTCCATGTGTCTCACATCCATATCGCGAAAAGCTCCAAACGAACGTTTTAATGAACTTTATTCTGGTTTCTATACTTATGTGGCTATTGACTAGTAAATTATTTTTGCTCTGAAACGCCAATTTTAGATTTTGCTTTGCCAAGGCTATACTTCTTTTAGTCTCAGTCTCACATGTATTTATGTTGTTAATCATACTGACCAGGTATTAAAATTTTCCACCTGGTCCAATGTCGTGTTATAAATTTTTATATCAGTCTTAACAATTTATTTTGTCTTTTCTATTACCATTATCTTGGTCTTCTAGTTTATTTTCAATTTTTAATATTCTAGATCTCTGGATAATATTTTGACCATCTTATTTATGTACTTTTCGGAAGATGCCATTATTGCTTTAGCGCCATCAAAGTGGATACTGTCATTACTTTGATGTCTGATGAAAATTTAATACCATTTCATTGAGCCAATACATTGAACGATCTAGGCTAATCTTTCATTTCAGGCTAATCTTTATTTCCTTTTATTATGCATCGGAAGAAGTCTTAAGGCTCCTTAAGACTTCTTAAGTCCTCTTCCAGAAATCAGCTTCCCGTGGTCATGAATATGGACTGTTGAGGTGAATTTTCTACCAGAGTCGAAACGAATTACCGATAGGTTGAGTCTGAAAATTTGTATATCCTGCAGCCTATGCGTCTTTGGTAACGGATACGTAACGCTAATTGCCTAAAAGTTAGGATAATCAAGACAACGGATGCTGTTGCCCAGCATTGTAAAATTTCAAGTATAATATTTGGAAATCCGTTCCGATCATTCATTTATTTCCTGTAGTATACCAGTGCAGGCTCAGAGTATGTTGTCTTCTTTGCTGACGAAACTCAGAACTTTATTTCCAACTCTTGTTTTGCCGTATTAAATTTCTTACCTTGACACTTTAACTTTTTGCACAAAATTCCCTGATTTTGTTAAACACGATGAATGAACAGTGTACCTATTTTGATACTATACCAAACTGTCGATTCACCTAATTAAATCATCGAGGAGGAGGTAATTACTCCTGGATTTTGTCCTTGGTATAGTCGATTACTAATAGTTGCAGTTCTGCAAAAGTTCGCCTCCATCCCCCTTGCCAGAAGTCGCTTGATATGTTGTTTAAATTTGATCCTTTTGCCTATTCTAATATTTTTATCTGTATCAATATGCTTTTACCGGTTTTAAAGTTTTTGTGCCAATTTGTGGTCGATTTGCTTAATTTTCATCTTCTGGCTATGAGTAACTTAATAAATACTGTACGTATAAGGTAAAAATCTTTGTCTTTATGACATTGAATGACTGCTTTCCGTGTTCGTTTCCCATTCCTTAATTTTTCAGGCAGTTGGTGAAACAACTCTCGAGCGATATCTCTTGGCCAAAGAATCAGGGTTTTTGATTCCAAAAGCCCCCGCGCATTTAAGTGGTACTTACGTTTCTTCGACAGCTTAGCTAGTGAAGCACAGTCCCGGAAAGTGGCTGTGGTTCAAATCCCGATCAAGGACACTTTTTCTTTCTTGAAAAATGCACTTGTACAATTTTCTGTTTAGTTCTGTATTCGTCTTTTGTATTTGCTTATCCATTTTTCGTATGTATATGTGTACATATACACATACATGCATGCATGTTTGGAAAGTGCATACAAATGAAAAATATGACTAGTAATGCATATGTGTGTATATGTAAATATATATATATATATATATATATATATATATATATATACGGGAAGGGACAATCAAATTGAAGATAGTTTAATCTTTCGACATTCTTCTTAGGCCTTCGTCAGGTTAGACTCTGACCAGAAAAACTAAATCTTGATCGATCACAAGCCTAATTTAATGAATTATCACCGTATTTTGTTCCCATCTCAAGTTTTTCCCATACTTATTCTACTCTTTCCTCCATACCTGATTTAAATAGGACATAATGATAATGAACCTCCTTGTATTATTCTTTCCTAACACCTTCCAATCCGAGTTTACATCCGCCACTCGCACCTGTGCATTCTAAGACGTGAATACGTAGCGTATTGTTCTACTATCCCTGCAATCAATTCCTTTATCCTACGACACATTAATAGGTCAACCCAATTCAGTGTATCAAACTCTTAGAAGTCTACGGACTAGGCAAGTATGCCCTGATTTTATTCTATATTCCTCTCTAATAGAGAACTCATTACTGCGCTGGCATCACGTATATCTTCTACTCCTGAAACCAAAATGATCATCCCCCTAGGAAATCTTTTTACCTACTCTCCATAGTCATCTTGATGTTTTTCCATCGCTTTAGCAGCGGGCAAAATTAAGCTTTTTTTCATTAGTCCTGTCACATTAATACCTTTCCTTTTTTGCAATAAGAATTTCCATTTATCTTACGTATTCTGCCGGCAAGTCTTCCCCTCATAAATGATACAAATTATTCTATAAAAACACTTGCTTCAACGTTCTCCTAAACCTTTAAGTAGTTCAGCGGGAAGATTGCCAACCCCCACGGCTTAATGTGAATTCAATTAACATTCTTTTTATTTTGCACTCAAGTAAGCCCAAACCTGAGCTATTCTTATCTACGCCATATTCCCTTTCTATGTCCAAACTTGCTGATTTAATATCTTTTCCGTATTGTTGCTGTACTTTTAATTTCATCTATCTTGAATTTTGTTGGTTCAATAATTGTCCCAGATAAATTGTGACTGTTATCACAGATTTTTCCTCCTTACTTTCTGAGAAAAGATGCGTGACAATTATCAGGCCAAATGCGTCGTCGAATGCGAATTTGTTTGAATTGATATCGATGGAAAGTTCGTCGTTAAGTGGAGTCACAATGTCGGATCTGACGTTTTCCTTGGACGAAAAGTTGCAAGGGGACTTGGCCCGGACGACAGAGCACTGGTACGAGGGAATGGCGATAAAACACAGCGAGAGGGCACGGAGGAGGAGGGCACGTGGAGAGTTGAGGGCAGGAGGGATGGGTGACGGGCCAAGGAAAGGAGGAGGGGATGAAAGTTCGAGGGGATTGAAGGAGGATGGGATTGAATGGGGAGGAGATGAAAGGGGGATGGGTGGATGGAAGAGTCTTTTTCGGGGTTTGGCGGGGAAGGGGGTTGCAAGGGGATGAAGACAAGTCGATGGGAGATGGTCTCCGCGCGCACACGATGGATGGACTTGGCTAACAAAATGAGACAGAGATGTAAGGGAGCGTGTTCTTAAGGGGACGCAAAGTCTGCGCGCGATAGTTATTTTCAGACGTGTGGGTGTTGGGTGGGGGATGAGGGGGAGGGGAACGGGGGAAGAGAGGATCGAGAGGGAAGCCGTGGCGAAGGAAGAATTGGTGCCCCATACTAAGAACAAGATGTGGAAAGTAGTATTGGGTGAAAGGAACGGGTAGATATGTTACCCTACGAGCAACCAAGGACCGTGTGTGTCTGGGCTTGTTGGGACACTGGTCATTGGAGTAATTGATGATTTGCGGGAAGCCAAATTTGTCCGAAGTTTATATTTCCTACAATTATGTTCTCTAATTTTGCTGGAGAAAAATGTACCGATTGGTTCGGCAATCCAATGCCCTGAATTTCCCTCCGTGGTCATGTCTATCAATAAAATATTCCCGGAGCTATTATTCTTCCCTCTCTGGGAGTATGAAACTAAAGTTATTTGTATTTTTCAAAAGTTTAGGAATTTTCTATAAATAAAGCACATAAAAATTGTCCCTAAATTAAGGCTGCTGAATAATGTGCCCGTTTATTGTTCATTAATAATGAGTCTTAAAAACGAGCATCTCTTCTCTTTCTCTCGGGAATATCATTCTTCTTCAAAGGACTCAATCGCTCGAAATATGCCCAAGATGTGGCCCAACCAACGCAAATATCTTCCTTCACACTCCCATTCGAAAATGTCCCTGTTTTTAATTTGCATTGTTCCGCATACTTTTCCATTGATGTGAGATAGGGACGTAGTTAGGTCGGAGGGATCCAACCGAGAGGAAAAAACTACGTGGCTTTTCTCGCGAAGGACTGTGTGCATCTAAAGCGGTCTCGTTTTTTGGTGATAAAAATATATAGACAATCATGAAAGAAAAATGCTTCATGGGGCATTAAGAGGTAGATATGTTTTCTGCTATCCTCTCTCATTATATACGCATAACATTCCAACACGAATGTGGCCATATGGATATATTGTAAGTTTGCATGCAAGGATGGAAGGATATATTGTAGTTTCCACTCGTGGATGTGCAAATAACATTTATTTGTTTAAATAAAATTCACACACTTCCAAATCGTATGTGTGCATATGTGTGTATAATAATGTATATGAAGTTGGCACTAGCGGTAAACGACATTAACACAGAAATAAAAAAAAGAAAATAAATTCACTAGTTTACGCTCACTCGCACTCTTTTCTTATTTGTTTTTCTGTCTTTGTCCACTAGTGGACATAACTTGACTTCATACACACTATTTTTCACGTCCGTGAGTCTTTCACAAAAATGTTATATGTTTATAATATACAAACGTGTATACAAGCATGTATATAAGCACACACACTCACACACATGCAATGACTAGAAATTGAAAATAAACTCAAGAAGAAAATAACACCCAAAACAGATCGCAGAGATTCGAGTGGAAACTTTTGTTAATGGCTCTGCTGAATTTTTAAAAACTGCATTTATATTCCATGTGAGACAAGCTCAAATTTTGTTTGCCATGTAAAATTGAATTGCAATGTGATTTTAAATATTTCGCCCGGGATGATTAGACCTCATAATGAGGCTAATTTTTGGAAATATACGTGATAATTTACACTCACATTTATGATTGCAAATCGCGTAATGACTGCAACAAAAGACAAAAAATTTCAGTTAGAATTTTAGGAAAATCAAAACTTTTCTATGGAGCATTGCTTTGTACGTGTTGTAAATATGATCAGGATGATAGACGTAGATTGGAGGCTTTTGAAATGTGGGTGTGGAGAAGGATGGAGGAGGTGAAATGGACCGAAAGAAACACAAATATGGAGGTATAATGTACACTTTCAGGCTTCATTTCGTAGAATTGTTTGATGTCCATGTTAAATGAGATTGTAATTTTCCACACCCTTTTGAAGACAAATAGAAATGAGGAGGCACTAGGCATGGTGGTGGAGTAGAGGGGGTCTGGGAGAGACTATAAGGAGACAGCAAAGATGGATGCTGAGCATATTCATTGGGAACCGCATATTAAAGACCGTGAGAGAGGGGAGAATATTAGGCAAGTAAAGAAGGGGCAGGAATGTTATAGACATTTTGGATTGAATGAAGGGAGAAAGGAAGTGTGCGGAATTGAAGAGGAATTTGTAGTGTCGGATGTCAGGTATTTTTATTGGAAGAGTAAGGAAATATATTGTGATACCATTGTTACAGACTGTCTATCCAAAACATACCTTATCCGGTATAATACCAGTAATAATAGGAAATACTAAAGAGATGGGGGACATAAAAGGAAAAACAACAAGATTACTACCTTGAACAAAAAGTACCCGGAATTTATTCAGAAAATTAAAAATACAAGTTTATTCATCTAAATCTATATTGTCCCCTTCAAAGTAATCCCCATCGACTGCAACACACTTATGCCAGCGCTTGATCCAATCCTCGAAACATTTTTTATATTCGGTTTTCGGTATGTCCATCAGTGCTTCCTGCGATTTTTCCATTACTTCCTCTCGGCTGCTAAAACGCGTTCCCCGTAATGGTTTTTTTAACTCGATTGAACAGAAAGAAGTCACAGGGAGCCAAATCAGGTGAATTCGGTGGCTGTTGGATGGTATTTGTTGCATTTTTCGTCAAAAAATTACGAATAATGATAGCACTGTGCGACGGTCTCGACGCACTGTGCGACGATTTCTGGTCTCTTTCGGCGAATTGCTTCACGCAAACGTCTCATAACACCCAAATAATACTCTTTGTTTACTGTCTGGCCTTCTGGCAAAAATTCATGATGCACTACACCATTGTAATCCATGAAAACCGTCAGCATTGCCTTCTTTTTTGACTGAAAACGACGTGGTTTTTTTGGTCTCGGCTCATTTGGTGAACGCCATTCACTTGCCTGATGTCTGGATTGCGTGTCGTACTCATAAACCCACGTCTCGTCTCCAGTAATGATCCTTTTGATGAATGTGGGATCGGATTCAGCCTCGCAAATCATGTCTTTTGCGACGTCAACACGGTCTCTTTTTTGCATGAAATTGAGGTCTTTTGGCACCAACTTTGCTGCTACACGACGGAAACCCAAATCATTAACCACAATGTCTTGGGCGGATCCATAGGCAATGTTCAAGTCCTCCGCTATTTCTCTGATGGTTAATTTGCGGTTATTGACCAACATTTCTTTTACTTTATCAATTTTTTCACAGACTTTCGATGTCGATGGTCTGCCACTGCGTTCATCATCTTCGATTGACTCACGACCACTTCTGAACCGCTCGTGTCACTGGTAAACGACCGTTATTTTAGAGAATCGTTGCCGAAACACTTTTCCAACATTTCCAACGTCCGTGCGCCACTAAATCCGTTTTTTACGCAAAATTTAATACAAATTCGTTGTTGCAAATTTAAATCCATTTCTGCAATTGTAAAAAATCGCCAACACACACAGAGATAGATGTACTCTTGGCTACGTAACTTTTGCAAATGTCAAGTTATGACACTAAGATTTAAAGGGAATATCAACAACAGATGTACCAATTTAACAAAAAAAAACATAAATCAAATCGGAACGATGGGAGCGCCACACGGTGGTTATTCCGGGAACTTTTTGATCAAGGTAGTATTGTGGGAGATGGAAGGACGAAGGGAGGTGCAAAGAGGAAGGAGATTCAAAACAAAAAAAACCCTAAACCGATGGCTATATGCCTTCTAAATGGACGAGGAAACTCAACCAGAGAAAATGCATGAAAAATGAACGTATTAAGTTTGATGAAATCCTTTCTCCCTTTAACATTGGGGTTTATAACGAGACTATAGTAACCCTAAATTCGAACCAGTTGTGCTTGAGATGTGGTCGTTCCAAGGCATCACCCGTAGTCAGCATTTGGCATCAACCGGATTGGTAGCCGAAAGCATTAACCATTAATCTACCACACCGCAATGTGTACTCATATTTCTATTTTTATATAGCGCAATCCCATGTTCAAAAATTGTGAGGAGACGAGGATGAATATGCATTCCATTGGTAATTTCGATCTTTCGAAATCCTATACCGACCATCGGATATAGGACTGGGTGATTAGTTAATATGGTTCCTGCATATATAATTAAAGAAGAATTAATGCGCTAAATTATGATTTTTACTCTTATTTAAACATACATTTATGATTTTTATGAGGAGTTGTGCAATACATTACTACTTAAATTGCTTCACATTTTTGTCAGTCGTAAATTATTGTTGTGTAAAATATGTAAATGAGAAAATTACAGAAATGTGTCATAACTTCCAGTGGTTTTACCACGGCTACCTAGTTGCTGTGAAGTATCTATATAAATTAAGTTGCTTCAATCAAAAATGGCGCTTCAAAACAATCAGTTTCCGTCGCCACAACGATGGATATTTAACTATGATGAAACAATGGCGTATTTTATCTCTCATTTTATCTTAATATCTCTGCATTTCATCTGAAATTCGTTTAGTTTCGGATGTAGCGTAATTTAAAAGATCCCATTGCATATGACTTTGGACATTTAGAAAAGACTCTAAACGCTCGGACACTCTAAGAGTATTTACGGATTCCACGATGTGCAACGGACGTGCAATTCTGATGCCACACGCGTAATTTCCAACCCGAAAGCAATACTTACTCCTGACATTTGGGTTGAAAGTGGGAAGGAATGTCCCAGGAGATCGATGGAGGGACATCGATGCTTTGACTGCTTCTTAGTTCTCGGAGAATTCGACGACAAGAGGGATGGGAGTCCTTCGGCCGGCGGGACGAGGGGGATCCTTTCTCTGGCCTTTCGGTTCTCGATTGTTTGGCGCGAGTTGGGAGTTGGACCGGGGGGTGGTGGAGAAGGAGTGATAAGGGGGGGAACCCGCGATGCGTGCCGAGGTGTTTTCCTCCGAAAGAAGGCAGTGAATGGGCGATAGTTGCCTCCCTTTATGCCCCTTCAATTGTTTTCCTCAGGGACGCAGCTGAAAGTCTCCCACGAGGCATCGCCACCTTCCATGCGAGGTGGTTAGTTTATTTGGTGTATCCAATTTCTTTTGTCCTCAGACATAGTTTCGTCCCGAGGAAAAGAAAGTATTTTTGACGTCTTCAGATCGACGTATCCTCTGTTAGTACGCTTGGTGAGGTAAAATTTTCCTAAAACAAAATGAACGGGGCATGAGAAGAATTTGTGCGGCCATTAAGGCCGCAACTTCACCGCGTGCTGTGACTGACCTATTGTATTTGAGTCTCTATTACGCTTAGGATAAAACAAACCAAGGCAGCAGCAGCTTTTTTTCAAATTTAACCTTAGATAAGACTACGTATATAAATTTCGCTGCAATGACTATTAGATTTTCCACCAGCTAATTGAGTATTTTTAGCACTAAAATGACAAGAGAATAATATTTTCAGATCGAAATTAGAATGATAACCGAAGTGGAGCTTTTTGGCAACAAAGTGAAAGCGCTCATTGCTTTTTGGACATTTGGATGACAAAGGGATGTTTTTCTTTGTCAGAAATATTGTGCTCTTCCCATACTAATTATTTTGTATTCCCTAATTGATGATTGAGTGAAATATAAGTTTAATGGATTCCAAAATATTTTATGAATACCAAATAACTAAATAAAAAAAATGTGAAAAATTATTATATTCCAGACCAGCAAAAACCTTAATGTCAACTATATATTGAAATAGAACCCATCACGAATTTTATATAATAAGAGCGACATATTAATTTTTCACTTATTTGCATGGAAAATGAAATTTATAATTATTTTCCATTCCGTTTTAACCAAAACTGTGTAATCAAAGAACATCCACGAGAAAATAAAACTTCTTTAATAGATATACCTGTGTTTTGTCACTCTGAAACAATTGAATATTCATTTGTCGATAATCCAAATGCAAGTGCTTTAATTATTTTTTTATGTCGGAAAAAAAACAGTGACAGATTTGATGATATTAGAAAACCGTTCTTTTTTTAGTCATCCTCGTCGGTTTGCAAATGTATAATTTTGCTCGATTTTTCCTCCGAGAGAAGAGTATTAAGGGAGGGTCCAAATGTACCAATTCAAATTTTGAAAAAAAAAGAAACGAGTGCAAAATTTCCACTACAGAGTGACACTTGCTAAAACCCATTGTTATTTCCGGGCGGGCAGGGTTAAGAGACATGAGATGCAGGCCATAGGCGCGAGCGATCTCTCGACGAGTTAACTTTTTTTTACAGAAAAAGTTCGGCATGGTCGTTGAATGTAATGCAACGTTATCTCAAACGTTGCCGTTTGCATGGCTTCCTCATTTCGGGTCAGCGGCGTTTCAGTGCGTTCCTCCCACACACCCCCGTGGCCTGGATACAACCGGGCATTCTTCAGCCGCCACCCCTTTTCGTAATCAATTCTCCCCTCCGCCACGTTTTCTATTTCCCCATCTTTTCGGGGTTTGCCTCCTTCATTCCTATCCCTACGTAATGCATTGTGGACCGTGGAAGGAGAAACGGGGGTAGGGTGGGGAAAGGGAGCATCCATTTTCCAACCCCTTCCCTCTGCCTTCCTCTTCGTGCAGACTGTACCGAAAGGCAGCGTATATGCAGTTAAATGTAGAAATAGAAGTACGTTTCATTCACGTCGGTTTATTTAAGCAAAAACTACTTGTGTACCGTTTTTTTCTTTGTTTTTTTCTCATACATTTTGCCGTTATTTCGTGCTCCGTACAATTTTTAAGCGTCCCGTTTCTCCGTAGTAGAGTTCTAGTTGTTTTTGGGAGCTGTTTCTCAATAATTGTGATTTTCAAGCTATGTAATTTCCCCTTCCTAATCTAACAGGCAAAATTTTCTCGGTTAGTCGTGTTCATATTTGATCGACTTTCTATTTTCATAAATTTAGGGCAAAACGAATTTATTAGCATGCTTGAATTCATTATGCTCAATATGTTAACCGTTCTGGTTGATTATTCCTTTCCAACTTTTATAGCTATTTTTTCTTGAAATTGTAACTTCGTGTAAGATTAAAGTAAAAAAGCAGTTAGTGCGGGCTGTGATAGAGTATTTGCAACACGTAGATTAATATCGGAGTATTTTTATTTCTCATGAATGGTTGATTGCTCTCACGCAGGATAACGACAGTTATTAGTCCGTTTACAATTGGGTCCTAATAAAGTTAAAGCAGTTGATAACACTCGTCTTAAGGGAAATTTATTCGACATTAAGAATTCTTGATAGTGGAATAGCGTGATCAACATGAATTTAATAGAAATCCGAGGCAATGCAACTTTCAATTAATTGTTCATAATAAATCTATGCTGTTCAGCAGTACCTATTAACTATATGGCGTTATATAATGGTTCTCATATATGATTTAAACGGGAACGTGCCCTCACTAAAATGTGTTAAAAATGAAATGAGAATAATTGCTGCCTCTTTTGTCAATAATTGTAAACTTTTAATCTTTTATAATTTAAACTCATTCGCAAAAGTTCCCATGAATATACTTGAATGACCACTATTAGTATGTTCATTCGTTCGTATGATTAGAAATATCTAATTACGAGATTTGGCAAATCCTCAAACATGAAACTAAATGAATGGGGAGCTTAAACAACGTGGGGTGTAACGGAGGCAAAATGGCTTATTTTTGTATTAAGTATGAAGGCTTATATAATAAGACTTTCGGAACACAAAAATGATATTAGTAATAGAATTGACTGTGTCATAAAAAATGGTTCTCTGAAAGTGATCATTGCTATATATGCTCAAAGCCCAACCAATTATAGCTCTGATTTAAACCAGTTTTCAAAGACTCATTGCTCTTCGGTTGTTGTCGGCCAGTTCATTTATAATTTATTATTTCAATTAGTTATATTTTCGAAAATATCCGGCGTTATTGCCACGATTACAAGCGTAAATTAATGAAGTGGCAATCAGGTTCTTTTTTCGTGTAAAATTACAATTTGCAATTATGTATCCCGTCGTAGTCTTATGCTTTTAAAGGTATGGTTATTTCAGAATTTGAATACTGTTATACCAGTTAAATATTTATTATATTTTTCGTACAAATTAATTATAATTGAACGTCAATGTTGTTAACTTTATTCCAGGGTAATAATCCAGTTTTGTTTCAATATGGATCCTTTGTACTTGCAAAAAGCGCGCCTAATTTGGCTAAATTTCCTGGGAACAAATATTTGAACAGAATTCAGCATACATTTCGCTCTTCGAAAATGCATTGCACCGGCGTCGAATTTAAAAAAAAACTAGGAACATAAAATACCGGCCTTTTGCATTTCGTGTTAACCTATTTTACGCTCTGCTACCGATTGCGTTTGGGGCGGGATCTCCAGTTAGGCGGGGGGAGGAGGTGGTGAGAGGGAGGGGTTAAATGAATTGGTTGTTGGTTTGCGAGGAGGGAAGGGGGTAGATTGTACGGGATGGCGACGGGCTGGTCTGGACCCATGGAGATGGAAGGGAGAGAGGCCTGAGGTTGCCGGGGAAGGAGGAGGCAAAGGAGGGATTTATGAAAGCGGAGGAAGTATCCGTCTGGGGCGAGTGTTTATAGTCGCCACGGAGGCAATGAAAGTGCGCCGTTAAGAGGCCTCTCCGGCTCCGCCGCCGTTATGGAGTCTGCGACTGAAAGTGTTGTGTGTATGTATTAGTTTACGCGCGTGTGTGTGTGACATAGAGAGATACATATACACACAGGAGAACTTTCCACTTCCTTTGACGAATCGCCAGGCGGGAACATAGCTGGTCTGAAAAATATACTCATTTTGCCATTAATCTTTGTTGCTTCAGTACATTTTACTCGATTGTCCAGATCATGACGTAACAGCTACCAGCCTCAGGCTATTACTGGTAACATGAATTAGGTTGGCTTATTTTTTATGCGATTTCATAAATAATGTGTTAGGTTAGGATACATTGGGAAAGCTTTGTACGCGGCACATGTCGTGTAGTCATATTGGAATACATACTCTTTACAAAAGAATTTAATCGGCGGTTCTTGTTTCCCAAAAATCTAAATTACCTTTATGCATAATCGCCGTCCACTTCTAAGCACTTTCGGTCATGTACACGAGCGTCTTTAACCCATATCCACAGAAGTTTGCCGCCTGGGAATTAAACCAGTTGATAACGGCGGTGATGAGGCCCTCGTCGTCTCTCCAAACCATTGTCCGCCCAAGCCTTTGTTTCAAGTGCAAGAAGAGGGAATGGTCGGTAGGTGCAAAGTCAGGCCCGGGGATAGCGGTTAAAAACGTTTGTCCACACAGCATTCTTTGCTCTTTGTGTAGGTCGGTAAGCGCTTATGGTATCCACCTTGTACGCTTTTTGTGACATCCAACCTTTTTCGTAACTAATCGTGTGTACTTTTAGGCAGTGTTGCGTCTAACAAGAGAACATTTATCAGCCAAGGCAATAAACGTCCATATTCCATCATATCGCAGTTTTTGGTTCACATGCTGAATGATTTACTGTATGTCCATAAAATCGGTACGAATCGCGATGAATTTGGGCAGATTACGATCCTTTTGTACGCAAAAATCGAATCACAGGACGCATTTCGCAACTGTCGGGGAGCAGCGATTCTCGCGGACAATTTGTTCTGCATTCCCTGACAGGCAAGCAAATACTTAATCGAAACAATGCGAGGTATGTTCAGCAAATAACGAGAATATTTAAATTTCGCGGGGTTGGATATTCCGATTGTCAATTTTTTTTATTATGTTGGTATACATGTCCCTAAAATATGGTAACATACTCAGCTGTGCTCATCGTTTACCTTTTCTGTGGCAGCCGCTAAGGTTAGACGTGTTTTTATATGCTCGGCGATTTTCATTTGTTAAAAAAATGGGTCAAAGAATTTGTATTGAGCCTTAGTTTCGACCTCATACCCGTAAACCCATGTTTCGTCACCTTTTATAACACGTTTCAGCAATTCTGCATCCTCGTTGACTTAACTTAGTAACTCCTAGGCAACTTCCATTCGCCTCTGTTTTTGTTCGAAATTTTGGAACAAATTTTGCTGTTATGCGTTTCATACCCAGAACATTGGAAAATATTTCATGGTATGAGCCAATCGATGTGCCAACATCATCAGCGATCTCTCTAAGTGTGATTCGGCGATCTTCCATAACCGCATCTTTCACTTTTTTTCCATTTTCATTGGTTGTTGATGTGCTGGGGCGTTCGTCATCTTGAAAACGCTTATATCTCTCGTAAACTCTTGTTTTGCTCACGGCAAACTCACCATAGGCCTTTGTTAACATTTGACACATTTTTTTGCAATTTATTTCATTTTTTACGCAAAATTTGATACAAAAATTCTGTGATCCATTTTTTAGCAAACAAAAATCGCCGAGCTATTTAAACACACGTCTAACCTTAGCGCTCGCTACCACAGACAAAATAAACAATGAATACAGTTAAAAAAATTATCATACTTTAGAGATATATATGTCAAAATAACCTGCGTATATTTATAATATAATAATAAATATAAAAAAACGGCCCTTACTTTTCGACCATACCCCTTTAACGTCAGGATTGCTACCTTTAACAATTTTATATATTGGAAAAATAGAATATTTAATTGAATTTTTTGTGTATATATTACTAAAGCATAGCTTTAAAAAATCTCTAATGAGGACCCATGGGCAAGGCACTTTGGGCACCTGCAGCTCCACCCATGCTAGTTGATTTTTCGGGTACCAGATCTTCCTGGGAAACCATAACCGGCACAGGGAAAGGAACTGGCCCCCCTACCCTGATGTGTGAATATTCACACGCCGTCGGGCTTGGTACACGGGTGAGCTCTACCATCACCTACTAAACCGACCTTCGGGTTGATTACTGTGTTTTTGGTTTATATATATATATATATAATGCCTTCGGTGGTTCCGTATTTAGGGCGAAACTTTATATAAATTATAAAAAACTCTTTGAATGTTATTTTCGGTGAATAGCAACTAATCTGGATCCATTTAAGGTACCTATACGAGGAAATTATTTCAAAATGGTTTACATAATGTACTCTAGCAACCATAGCGTTTACACATGCGGTTATTGGGAAATTACAGACTCGGAAATATATGTAGTTCTTCGGATTTTTTTATCAATATCTTCTCTGCGTCAGTACCACAACACTGCTATTATCCCCTTTAAGTAATCATAAAAAATCAGCAGATGTGTATTGGTCCAGGATTTAACTCAAGCCTTTCTGTCTGGGGTTTCTCACATTCGGAAGACAAAAAGAATACTATGGATACAATGCATTTGGGGACAATATTGAATGAGTGGCATTTTGAAGTTTGGTCTCGTACTTTAGCCATCTGGGCGCACGGACTTGGATGTTATATTTTTTACTTCTGAAACTTACACACATCGATATTTATATTC
The DNA here is from genome assembly GCA_037158775.1 of Hetaerina titia. Lineage (NCBI taxonomy): Eukaryota > Metazoa > Arthropoda > Insecta > Odonata > Calopterygidae > Hetaerina > Hetaerina titia. Next base: position 78,395,189 of record CM073777.1, on the reverse strand, counting down.
CATCATGACGTGCTTTACAAAATTTTCCACTCCTACAGTATACACAAGAATGTATTAGTTGCTTCATTGACGTGCGGTGGCGAAAGCACGGTGCGACCAGTCGAAGTCATGAAATTCTAGGGCAGTAGTTCACTCCCCGGAGCCTACATAGCTGCAGAAATATTGCGCTCTATATCGTGCATCGTGAAACCAGGTTCGCTTTTTGGCATCTTACTCTAAATGGCGGCAGCTGGTTCTGAATTCTGGCGATCGGATCTATATTTTTGCAATTATGTATTTTCACTTTTATATTCTTGTCATAATGAGGACAGTTCTTTCTGCAGCACAAATCTTGTCTGCTTAAAAAAGGACGGTCCTGCTTACCGGCAGTCCTAACATCTTTTAACTCGTGAGATAGACTAATATCATTGCAATTACCTTTTCTTATCCTATCTAAGGAATCTTCGAATAATCCTCTTTTCCTCTTTGAGTCTCATTTGGTTTTGGATTATTTCTTCCTTAATATTTTCACGTGATTTAGAGGTACATGTAGCTTCTATAATAGAGTTGCTTTATCACGAGAAGAAGATTACGAATTTTATTCATCATGAAGAGGTAAAACTACTTGTCATACATCTACACTATTTCTTCATAATAAATCTAGAACTATTCCACCATGTAACATTTGATACTATGCCTAATGCTGCCTATATTGATTTCTAGAATTGATTGATTGGTTAATGCTGAATGGGTTCACTAAAATGTTGTCTAACTTACGTTATTTTTTTGTTTTGAATTTCACGTAATTGCTAAGTAAAAACGATAGAGGAATACAATTTATCTTGCATATTAAAAACAAATTACTCTTTGTTATAAAAATAATCTATTTAAGAGGAGTTTTGCAAAAAAACTCCCCTAAATTAGTAAAAACAACACAAGGGGCGTCATTACTCAGGAAAAACTTGTAATAAGTGACGACTGCAAAACGCATCCAAGAAGCCATCAATTGTACTTTAAGGTAATACAAACCCATTCATTTCTCATACCATTTTTTCGAAGCTAATACTGAATTTCAATAGTTTCATACACTGTGTTACTCTCGTTAAACAAATAAAATGTAAAATATCGGTAAATTTAATGCTTGTTCTTACTAATATCTGTAACAAACCAGCCTCAAGTATTCATCCCTCAACGTATTTTATCTCAAACTCACCGCCTCTCAACACTGGTCGCATTTTTTATCCGTTCGCCTTAAGATGTCCCTGTACCAATTTCTTTAATCTCCCTTAAATAAAGAGTACGTATATTCACTTAAAGTATGAAACAAAATTACGTCTAACCTCACACTTTATGTGTCCTCCTCATACCTTATGTCACACCTTGCAGTAACCACTAAGCAAATTTTGGGCTATTCCTTCCATAATGAGCTTAGTCAATAGTCGTTGGACTTATGTTTACGAGTACTTACATGTACTAAAGCAAATTTTTCGATGGATTAATAAAGAGGTAATTGTGTACTATTCACTAATCTTTACGTTGAAATATTTCCACGTAATACACATCTTAAATAAAAATCGAAAAGGACAATTTTTATAATACTTGTATACCGAGCGTCGATAAAAATTATTCCAAAAGAACAACAAATTTACAGCTATTTACTCCCACACTACTCCCATTAAATCCTTGAAATTATACGAACATACTTCTTGATTTTTTTACCCTCGATATTTGATACCCTCGATGTTAAATTTATCTTTGAATTTTGAAAACTGATTTCTATACCACTCAATCGTCGAAATACTTGGTCGAATTTCACCGTTCCTATCCTTTATAATATCGTATGAATGATTTTCTACTATCCTTTCCCCTTCTTGTGTGCCGTCTATTTCTCCTTTGGTGGGTGAAACAGCTCCCTAACTCCATCTCTCGGGCTACAACTATCGGAGCACTTTGGCGCTTATAAGATCTTATAAGAATATCTTATAAGATCGCAGATCTCAGTTTAAATTTGGTTTCCTTATTAGCTTAGTTGGTAGAGCATCCTCCCGTGGAAGTGGAAGATCCGTGGTTCGAATCCCGGATAAGGAAATATTTTTACATTTGTGATCTGCTCAAAACCGCCTTCTCCACCTTTCCTGTGTTGGTCTTTTATGTGTTTTCCTATCCCCTTTCCTGAAATATCTATTTCTATGTGTGAAAATAATATTTGCTCGCCGTTTGGCGGGATTTTCGTGTTTACTAGTACTAGTGGACAAAGAAAAAAATAGAGAAACACATAAAAAAGAAAATAAAATCACTATTTTTCGAATTTTCGGTGATCCAAGCCACGTTTCTTAACGAAGACACCGAAAGATCATAAATGTAAAAATATATTATACACGGTCCTAAATTTTAGAAAACAGTATTCGTATCTTTGTTAGGTATATGCTTGTATGCATATATATATATATATATATATATATATATATATATATATATATATATATATATATATATATATTTATATTCATACATGTATATGTCTATATGATCCCTCTCCTCCCTACCTCCTCGTCTTCGTATATGACCTTGTTTAACTTATCGCTTACTCCAGTTTGCAGATTCTTCTCTCGATATAATTATATCCCACAGAATCTCAGTGCGGTACATTTGGCTTAAAAACGGAAAAATAATAAGTAATCTGAGTATGATAAAAATATTATACATATTATCGCGTATATTTAGTCAAGAAAGTAGAGTATAGTTTGAATTAGTGTAGTATAAAATGATGGAAAATTCATTATTAACCATATTGTTCTTTGAATATTTCTACGGTTGATAATAGATTTGAGTGAACTTCGTTCCTCTGAGTCCCAAAAAGGCGACCTGAGGGACTGTTCTAGTGGGAAAACAGATTCGGCTCCTTCTCGAGTTTTTCGTCCCCCTTCGTCCCTTCCTCCGGGAAGAAAACTAAGCGGGAAGGACGGGAGGGTACGAATGGGAGAAGGAGGAGGGGATGACAAGAGGAGGAAGGCGCTTTCAGCAGGTCCACAGACCATCTCGCACAGACATACAGACACGAGCGCAAGTCGCATCCCCTAGTGAGTGACGAACCTAAATCAAGGAGTGTTTTTTGATAAACTGCGCCGGACGAGCCTGGAAAGGGGGTGAAAAAGGGGGGTAAATAAGGGGTAGAGTTGTGGAGGGTGGATGAGAGTATGGATGCTTTTGGTTGGCGGGAAGTGGGGTGTAGAGTTAGGGTGGGGGGCTTAAAAAAGTCGGCGATGAAAAACTAAAGGGAGAGGGAAGGACTGGGGTGGTCGGTCTGGGTATTAGAGGGGGGAACTGTGGGGGGCTCTGCGGGAAGGGAAGAGGAAGGGGTGGCTGGTTCCCGGTCGGATTAAGTGGAGACGGGAGTGAGTTACGGGGGGAAGAAGCACTTGCGGTTAAGAGCCCACGGGGAAGCAAGCGAGACGGGGGTGAGGGGTGGTTTGGGACGAGATGAGAAACTGTGGAGGTTGGTAGCACTGCTGTGAGGAGTGGGAGAGTACGCCCTTCCTCCAATGAGATACGAGGAGAGAAGGAACGGGGTCTTCTCCTTTTCTCCGCCTTCCCACCCCCACATCCCTCCCTCTCCGCTCTTCCATTGGGAACAGTCTCCCCTTGTCCTTGGGACGCCCAGGGAGATGGCGCGCCGTATTCCTCCCGACGGTCACCCCCTCTTCCCTCCCCGCAAAGCCCTCTTCCCCCTGGACCCGAGATCGGGAAGTCGACGGCCAAATTTGAAAGAGCAATGCCGTTATATTCGCCACGGTTCTGAAGGGAAAATAACTTTACTGTTCCGCTTTTAAGTGACCTATATTTATCAACGATTTTGGAACCAACATCAACTTCAACAAACCATAGAAAGGTGAAGGAAATATTGACCAACAAGGTGCATTGAAGCCCTCTCTCTACTTTTTCACTGTATTTGGGTGCTTCATTAGGTCATTACGGGTTACGAATAGGAAGTAAATGTTCTTCAGTGTCCTGGAATAGGAGTGGAAAGCCGGGAAACACTATTGCAATTAATAATGCAAGCATAGTATGTTTTATATGTAAAATAACATGACCGCGCTATTTAATGTTACTTCAAACTGATTTAACCAATTTATGAACTCTCTAGGTTCCTTTTTATTAAATCACTCCAGACAAAAATGGTTTTCAAAATGCGTGGTGCAGTATATTTTGTAATTTTCTTACAGCGGTTCGCAGCAGTTTTTATATAGTTAAATAATTTGCAGTTGTAATTAATAGTTATGTAGTAAATGGTCGTATTCAATAATTTCCCTTCATGCCTTCTTATTGGTATGAATTAGTCTCCACTACAAAAATTAACACTTGAGCAAAATTGAAGGTCATAATTGGGTATTAAACTCTGCAATAAACCTAAAACAAATAATGTGGGTGCTCCAAAAGCTGTGTGTAGAAAATGCTCTTCTTATACTTATGTCTCATGCATGGTGCGTGATTTTACTTGTTCTTGTACTGTGGGTGCCTAGTTTGTATGCACTCCCAGCCATGCTCCTTCCCGGTGGCTTGTAGGGCATTACGTAAGGTCTAAAGAAAAATATTGTAAAAAAAATTGACAAAGGAACGTTCTAGCAGGGATCAAGTTACCCAGAAAAGGTGGTAGCAAGTCGGGAATTCAACGCACAGTCAACGTCTTCGAGAAAAACCTCAGACAATAATGGTATATTTTGTCTCACCAGACTCTTACACCAATAGAAGTGCGTCTAAGACATTCCGTAATAAGTACAGAAAGAATTTGAACTCCTTAGATGTGAATCTATCAAAGAATTGATGAAAATATTGCAATTAATACCGTCTGTAAAAAATCAATTGACGTATGAATACCATAGTGTTCAAGAAGACGGCTATTTCAGTTTGTAGATATGCTTGGTTAGTTCGCCTATTTCCTTCCCCCTTTTAGGCCCTTAGATTACATGGATTGGCATATATCATCAAAATAATAAGTGGTTTTGTGTTGTAAATAATACATTGTGTAAGTTTCTGAGTAGTAAAAAACGCACTTTCAATTTTGCGTTGGTGGCCACATTCTTCCTCGTTCAATAAGCGTTATGCATCGTCATAAGTTTCCTCTATTTGTTCTATCTCTCCCCGCGTAAACTATCCGCCCTCTCATATCTTCTTCCCGTACCAGCTTCGCAGATAAGGAGCATAATCCCACTTGCCGTTGGTGTCTATAAATAGATGCACTAACCATGAAAATTGGTCCTCCCAAACTTTATCGCTCACCGGAGGGCGAAGGGCGCGACTGTGGATTAGCGAACTCTCCAGAGGCGGACCCACCTCCAGGACGTCGGCGTTTCCTTGATACGCTACATCAGCCCTCCAAGATTGTCTTTCCCGAGAGCTTAGGCGTTCGTACAGATGGGCCATGTGTATTAGTAATAATAAAACGTCTTTATTGGGGCGAGATTGAGACAAGATTGTCCCTTCTTCCGCCTAACCCTGCATGCATAAATATACCAATCTATTATTGCATGTAGAGATATAATTTCGTATCGACAATCATTCGATGACCAGCAAATAGAAGGTTTTTCGATCCTCAATAATATCAATCTATTTTTCCAATCTTGATTTGATTAACAAATTTGTACAATTTAATGGGCAATTACTTGTCTGTCTTTGCAAAGCGGATAATGTCTTATCCTTATTTCAGATTAAACCGTTAAGCCTTATTTGACGTGTGGAATATGAAAGTGAAGGACATAAAACAAAGCTAGGATGAAACCCTTTGCCAAACATTCACACGATTATTTATCCATAACGACGGGTTCAAGAACACTGTCAAAATGTATGCAATGGAAAATAATAGGTTTCTCTAATAAAATTTAGTTGCCGTATTTGTTGAAAAATATTATTCTGCCAATTGTAAATAAAACGAAATATCTAGAAAAATATAGTTTATATTAGTGTTTGATTAGATACAATATATCAATTCAATATTGTAGATACATAATTATAACTTTAATATTGCAAAATATGTCAAAATAAACCCTTCTGTCACTTTGGTGTAAATGTTTCGAGAATTTTCATTCTGTTATACATCTCTTAACTGTGATAGCATATATTTATGCTGTGTTACTGCAGATAGTCCTCTTATTTAATTTTCAAAACATTTTTGAACTTGAATTTAATGAATATTCGTTCACTGAAGGGGCGTTTAATTAAGGAAGAACGAATGTCTGCAGGGATTCTAAGGTCTCCTCACCCAGCTCTAAAATATGAGGCAGGGGAAAAGTGATGAGTGCCTCCCTCCGGAAACATTTCGCTGCAAAGAATTCTGGTGAAAAGAGCTAATCATAAGCTTTTATATGACTGAGGGAAACTGAATGACTTTATATAGGTTTTTGAGAGATGCGAGTCAATCACATATTCATTAAAAATTAGTTATTGTCTTTTTCTCGGTCTTTTATTGACGTGGATTAGGACAACCGCAGTAGCAAAGAGTTAAGTTCTAATAAAACGTTTTTTTTCTGTTATTATTGGACAGCAATGAAATAAAATATTTGGATTAGATGTAATGGATTTAGTTTTCGTGTACTTTTTGTGCTACTTTTGTCACGAATAGAAACAAGTTTTAAGATCCATCCAGTGCACTCAATTCGTGAATACAAATGATAACGTTACAAAATTTGAAAAATCGTCTTTAAAGAGAGTCATTTATCTCTAGATTTTAGTTAACGAATGCTATTAAGTGTTTTCCTCGTCTTTAAGTTTACTTTTTTTATGCACACATACATTTTACACTTTGATATTCATTTTCAGTTCCCAGTGAACGAAATGTTGAACTGTCAATTTGACCCGGATAAAACGGAGTTCAATCGGGGAAGGTCATATTTTTTCAAAGATTCGACTACCATACCTGTAAACAAATTTGAATCGTGTGATTATGTAAGCGCGGACTTCCAATATATTGAATATTTATATCGATTTTCCATGGAGGAAAATGGGAAAAAAAAGTTACGACTTGAAACGAGACGAAAAATGAAATTCATCATGCCACGTTTGAATGTCAGATTAGATTATGTGTCTCCATTATACCAAAACAAGAATTGAAATAAATTGCACCAATATAAAAAGGTAAAAGTAGAAAGCAGTGTTCTCAACAGCTTTTGAATGATTACATGGTAAAAATCGGCAAGGTAACGGTGGTGTAATATAGTTATAAAATCTTTCTGGAGACTTGAGAAAAGTGGACCTTACACTCATGGGTTAAGAGCAATTTTACATTCATGGAGAATTATTTCTCATAAGAAAATGACATAAATCTGTTAGCTTATCAACTCAACGAAAATTCAATATCAATGTTACACGGAACATATATTATACTTGATACAAATTCGGGTTATAAATTTATTAATTGCTACTTTAATTAAATTACTGGAAAATGAGAAGTTTATACGCTAATCTGTCTGGAGTCTTCATGTTACTCGTAGGCTGGGGGTAAATAAATCACTAAAATGATATACTTTGATGCAACCATCGTCTTCAAAGAAATACAATTTTAGTAATGAATTTTCTTATTCAATTTGATGCATCAAACACAATTAGGTTGACATTTCTTGATAAAGTTGCATTTCATTCAAAATTCAAATATTCACTTCAGATTTAGAACTTATTCTTGCACCCTGTTTTCAATTTACGTGAGCATTGAGATAATCCCGATTGGTAGGAAGAAGATCACGTTCCTATAGTGATGAATGCTTTTATTTTTCCTACCCTCGGTATCACGTGTACTCTGCATCAGACTCAATATAGCAATGGAATCCGTAAAAGCTGGCCAAGTCGATTAAGATTGAACTTTTTTCTGCGACAAAATGTTTCTATTACAATTGTGGGTGATGGAGTTACCAAGTTAGCAGGTAATGAATTTCAGTCTTTCGGCTTTGTTTTATTTCTACGGAGATTTTTCTCAGCGTCATCTGCCTCTAAAATGTCGGTGATGTCTGTAGTTTAAAACATTCTGGAATTTCCCTCTTTTATTCATTTTTAAAATGGAGGGGGTGACTGGGTTTTAGCTTGAATTAATATCGCCGATGTTCTTTCATTCCGGACCAATATCTCTTTAACATCTCCCCTCTCCACTGTAGCCGGGCTTCACCTATTTATTATCATCCTTGAGCAACGCAAATGTCTGGAGAATTAATTTATTTACAAAACTCCACCTCGGGAAATACCAAAAGGATAATTAATAATCCGCTCGTCTTCTGCAAAAGGGTTCATGTATAACTTACGATAATATCCCTCGGAAGGGTCGGCCGAATGGCGCTTTCTTCGAGCTTTGCATATCAATTTCTCGGGGCATATTTCACATCCACCTTGCTAAAGCTAAACAAAGCGGTTACCGAGGTTAACGCCTCATTTCCTTCAACTTCATTTCTTTGTCGTGTTCAACTGTTTCCATTAGCATTTGTATTGAGAGCTTTCATGATGTTTACTGAGGGTAGAATTCGCTTTCTCCCACTGAATTGCGTTTCTTATAATGCCAATTAATTTGTTCCTTTTCAGCTTTGAGATATTGCTGCCTCTGTAGCCTGTAAAATTACTCTTTGAAGAAACTTGAAATTAGTTCTTGCATCATGGCATTTATCAGCGGTCAGTAGTTATTCTTAGATTCTCAAACGTTGTTTTTAATGCCCTTCGTGCGTTTGAAGAATCTGAATAATATGCCATCTCTCTTCCATTATGTTGAACGAGTAATGAAATTAAATTTCAATTTTAGGCTCATTTTATATTCGAACTCAGAAAAAATATTTTACGCAGTTTTCTAACCTTAGTCAGGATATATGATAGCCCCTTATATTTATTCTTTCTCTGATGTCCTTGTGAATCATAATTTTATGGCAGTTTAGTTTATTTCATTGAGTCAATGAAGTGTTATCGACCTCATAATTTACGAATATTGCATGTTATTAGGATTTATAAGAGAAAAAATCCTTATCGTTTTTGCTTATATCTCATGCCGAGCTTAAAGTATATTAATATGTCAACAAAGAACATATGATAGTATTTTTCTACTAGAATAATTATCTATTAAATAGCGATTTTGCCATGAACGGTACGCACCTTGGAAGGCGTCATCGGGGATCTCTCGCAAGGTCTACGTCACGGTTCATTGGATCTCTTCCGTAGACCAAAATTGGGTTCCTTCGAGGACTAACTTAATCCAAGGTAACAAGAAAAGGTCCACTGGGGTGACGTCAGGACAATAGGGGGGAGCTTGGAGTAGCGTTGGCACCTGGTGTTTGGCCAGGAACTCGCAAACTCGTAGCGCGTGGTGGTAAACACCTTTGGCACGAGCTTGGCGCACGCTTTCCTCATCGCTAAATCTTCAGTAAAAATGCGAAGCATAACATTAGATGACAAGTTCAGTTACTTGGAAACCATCTTGATACTCAATCGACGGCCAGAGTCCAACAATTGTCGAACACGAACACATTTTTGTCGGTTTTGCTGGTTGACGGCCACCCAGAGCGTTGCTAGTGGTGAACCTATTCCCGGCCCGCCTTAAAGTCCTTTAACCACCTCGAAACTTGTGAGTAGGACAGAACAGAATCCCCGTAAGTCTTATGAATCATTTTGTTAGTCTCTTCAAGATTTGTTTTCAGTTTAGCACAAAACGTAGTAATCGCGTAACACTGCTCCATCTTCGATTTTATCTTTTTCGTGACACGTTCGGCGAGCAGAGGTTTAGAATAACTGACGTCTTGCCGCTTTTACAGATTGGACTGCACTGATACCGGTTTTTACGGACAATTTTTATCTTTTCCTCACCTACTAAAAGTACTCTGATCCCACTTCAACAAATATTGGCGGCGCAAGAAATTTGAATACATTACTTTTGGAACGTAACTTGTATGCTTGTCTACTTTAACGGAATTATTTTTATTAACAAATCAACTGATTTACACTGAAGGTTCTTCTCCAATATTGTCTAATCGTTACCTCGGCTAATTTTTGTTAACCCTCTTTCCTTCCCGTAACCGTTATTAGATATTTATCTATTTGTGTAATCGTATTTTGTGTAATCCACATGGTTTTTCAATAAATCTCACTAAATTATGGCATACTTAAACTGCAATTCGTCATTTGTATTCGATGCTTACCAGTGTAACTGTCGACGGGGTGTTTCTAAATTTTAATTTTACCTAGCTAACGGCCGCTATTCATATCCTTTCCTCTGATGTTGACTCTCAGTTGCGAGAGGATTTCTCTTAATTGAGATGTTTTAGACCCGTGGATTTTTTGAACTTTTCAAAAACTTTTTGCAACTTCTTATTGTGAGTGCAATAAACTTTTCGATATTTTTATATATTCTGACCGTCTTGGTAGAAGATGCTACTTGGCCTAATTTTTTTTCAAACTATCCACAATATATCCTAGGCAAGGGTGGCGAAGTGTACGGGAATGGCGAATATTACTTAGCTTTCTGTCAAGAATCCAGGTCATCTTCGTGGGTAGCCTTATTGCTCTTGGTGTAATATTAAGAAGGTTTTAACACTAAGATGCTTGTTCATGTATTCCAAAGAATGCTGTTAAGACTTCCCAAATTTAATCAAAAGATTAAATACGAAACTTTAGCAATTTTCAACATATGAACGTGGGCTCCTGTTCCCTTACTTGAGCTGGCATTTTTTGTGTTTTGTCGATCTGCCGTCAACAGTATTCTGAAATGGGATACCACTCTATTCAGCCGTTGTCTTCGATATGGTTTTCTTGCACTATGCATGGTCGATTATAGTATACTCCTTTGCTGGAACTGTATTGTTACTTTCATAAATTTAATATTTTTTTGATAAGTACACCCATATACTTAAAATAGATTAAGGTGCATACATGGTGGTAAAATGTATAGGAAGAAATTTTATTGCTTCATTTACAAGAAAGGTATTAGAAAAGGTTTCATTGCTCATATTTTTTAAGCAGTAATGTTCTGTTCATTGTATGTTGTTACTCTCAAAGTACTTTTCATATCATCTAAAAATGTCTTCCCTGACCTTCCTCTTCCTTTTTTTCGCATTATTTTCCCCTCCAATAAATATTCCAGGAAAATGTTATTTCTGAAAATATCTCCAACATATTAATTTTCCTTTTTTCCATCTCCTTGTTGAATTCCTTTCTTCTTTGATTTATCTCTATACTTCTATATTGCTTTTCATGTGCGTTCATCTTCTTCTTGTTATCCGTCTCCAAATTCAAATTCCTATTGCTTCCAACCAAGCCTTTCCCCACTTTCCCAGTGTCCAAGTTTTACATGCATATAATAATGTACTCCAAATAAACGCTTTTGCATAGATTTTCCTAATTTCCAATTTCGAATGTTCGTTCCCTAAAAGATTCTATTAGTTTTCACATGCCTTATTGACCAAGGTTATTCATCTTACTGCATAGGTATATCTGTTGTCTCTTATAATTACACTCCCAAGGTAGCATAGTTCACCTACTTGGCTTTTCATTGATCCCCCTATCATTAAATTTACGAAGAGTCTGACCTGTATATAGAAACTATAGTAGCTTTGCTTGTATTCACATTTTTCAGTTTTCATTTTTATGAAGCTGTGGACAAGGTTTTGAGCATTCTATTCATGCATTTGGCTGATTCTGCCAGGGTTACAATATCATATGCGAACTTAATGCAGTGTATTTTTCGTCGATTTATCTTTACACCAATTTTTCTCCTTCATTGTCTCTATAGCCTCTTCAATATCTAAGTTAAATACGAGGATAGGCGGAAAATTAATTCACACATTCTTGTAGACCGCGAACAAAAACAAATTGCAAGATTGAGCAAAAAGTATATTAAAATACACTTTTTAAGATTCAAAATGATATATATATATATATATATATATATTTCTTATCATTAACACATTCCTCCCAACGTGTAGCAAGTTTTTTCATTCCGTCACTGAAAAAATCTTCCAACTTTTCTCGAATCCAGGACTTGACATCTACCTTTACCTCATCGTCCGAGGTGCAATGATTACCCTTGAGGTATCTCTTGAGTTGAGGGAACAAATAAAAATCGCAAGCCGCAAGATTGAGGGAATAAAAAGGGTGTGGAATCTATTCAAATTTCAGGTTTCGCAGAGTCTCTCCAGTTGCGCGTAAGGTGTGTGGACAAGCGCTGTCATGTTGCAAGATTATTGGTGCCAGGCCACCTTTAACACGACAAAATTCGACGTCGAAGGGGTTTTAGAGTCTGCATATACTGAGAAAGATTTACCGTTGCCCCTCGTTCCAGAAAATCGGTCACATAAACTCGGTGAGCATCCCAAAACACAGTCAAAAGAAGTTTCATCAACAATTATGGCTTTTCCAGGCTCGCAACCACGACATTTACTACCCATCGATTTACAGTAGACCGATCAATAGCATCACCAGCAAAAACAGTCTCTGAACGACGATGAATCTCAGTAGGAGTCACGTTTTCAGAAGTTAAAAATTCGATAACGCAAAGCTGTTAACTCGCGTTGACATAGCGCTAGAACGCGTCTCAATACATCCGCTCCTCAAAATACACTAGATGTATGTAACGACCTCAAACCTGCGCATGCGTATTGAGGGGGAATGTTACTTCCACGTATCACCATGAGTACTTCTGGAAGTCATTTAATTATGGTGTACAAGAACGGGTACATTAGCTTTCAGCTTGCCCTCGTAGATATGGCGAAGTTGGGCGTCCTTGTGGTACTTCATTTCTAATTTTTGCTTGTTGCTCACATCTATTTACTTCAATAAAATTTAAAAAAAGATTACTGTAAATTTTACAAACTAAATATTGACTGTAGGTGAATTATCATTCTTCTACCAAAGAAATCAAAAGGTCTCCCTTTCTAAATTCCGGAGTCAAGGAGCATTTTCTCCCAGCTCCCTTGATGAATGCCCTCTTGTATGATTGGCGATGCGACACCTAAGCAACTCCTTTATGCGTTTCAGGTGCTCGGAGAACGAGAATGCATTTCCTTTAGCGCTTTAGTGCAACCTCGCCCACTGTTATACAAATCCACTCAAGATCTGTCGCTAGGGGTACAATCGACCCATTTCTCCACCCTCACCCCCGTCCACAACGCAGTCGTCTCATTGGCTCGACGCACACTCACTTTCCCTTAATCTTGATTACATGGGGCCTCTCTTCCGGTCTGCCACTTGGGCGAATTTTCGATTACTCGATTCAAGGGCAGGGCCGGGGGTTTGTGTTTTGCATGGTGGACGAGATAAGGGCGACGCCGTGTCCCCCTCTCCTAAAACGGTAAAGGGGAAACGGCGACTCGGGAATGGGTTCGCAAGGGGGTTCCGCCCCGCGGGAAATGCTCCGCTTACGGGGGGGGAGGGGCAAAGAACTCGAGGGTTCGTATAGAGCGATGGTGCGTTAAATTATAAGAAGGCGGGATAAAATATCCGCCTTTGGGAGTGTGAAATAGAGGATTATAGCATAATCCATTGACATTATATCGAGCGGTTATTATGATTATGATGCATTTTTTTAGTGATTGATGATACTCTGGAGTTATGAAAACAATATACTCTGCCTAAATGGATCATCATGCGTCTCACAAGGGTGGACGAATGTCAGACAACTGATATCATGCATAGAGGTTTACACGGAACTGTCGACTGAAAGAGTGTCTCATTGTTAATAGTCGAAGGGTATCAAATATGTCTTTTGAAGGCTGATTGGAATAACAAAAGTAAATAAACTTTAGTTCCAGAGGATAAAACCCTCGTAACCTCCGTCCCCTTTGGACACTTCAATGCACATTGGTCCCTTCACGGACTTCGACCCCAAGGACCCAATCTCAATGGCCAAGGGAGCGAAGGAAAAGAGACAAAGGTTGCATACGTATAAGTGCCCCAAAGGCAACCGAGCGGCACTCCTGCAATTATCAATACTTTGTGGTCGGGTTGTGAAATTAGGTTCAGTTGGATACCTTTGGTAGTTGCGATTAAAATATTTTTGAGAAGGTGCGTTAATGCAGCAAACAAACCAATAAAAAAATTGTAAATTACTAAATATATTGTCATATGATTGACTGAAATTTTTTTGGAAACATTTAGTGGGCTCTTTGGTGAAATTAAATTAATGCCATTTATCCTAATTTTATATTCAAGGTATGACTGAAAATAAGAACAATAAATAATTAAAATTGATATAGATAACAAAATAAATGTACAGTTCACTTATACTGAATTATTTTTCGTGCAAATTAGACTTAAAAAATATAAGTTGTGTGCCAAAATCATCTATGAGAAACTGCGTTTTATCTGATTTGTGTGAATAAATTCCTGTGAGTCTGAAATGGAGTCTGGCTAGCGTTAAATTTACTAAAAAATCAAAATGAACTGTTTAGAGGGCAAAGTTCAAGGGCAAGTATGTTCTATCTCTAGAGAATTTTATAGTAAAAGGCTTGTGGAGTTTGTAAAAATCTACTTGATTGTGTTTTTTAACTTTTAGAAATTTGTTGTAAATTTAAAGCTGGAACGCGTACAGTTTGGGTTTTATTTATATTTTGGAATGAAAAACCGTATTGTAGAAGCAATCCCTGCCTATTTGTTTTGGGTCCTATTATTTTAATCCTTTTTAAATATGTCCCGTATTATCCGAGATGTTTTATAATGATACTCTTGTATTGCGCCAATTAGGTGTCAGTCGTTTCTGGAATTGCAATGAAATAGCTCTTAAACGCTTGCGAGATAACGGGGTAATTGTGATAAATGATAGACTTTCAAATGCCGCACGAGCCACACTTAAAACCGCCTTGAACTTTATTCTGTTCCAATAATCTCTAGTTCTTCGGGGCTTTGGGGGCAAACTGGTCAATGTATGGTCATGTACTATATATCCTCTGTTTCTAATAGGACGTCAAGTTCAAATCCCATATGATAGCTTTGGACAGTCCCAGCTAAGTCCAAGAATTACGTATTTCACTATACTTAAAATAGTGGAAACCGAAAGGTGGAACACCCAAAATAAATGGCTTTCGTGACCTGAGATTGTGTATTTCTTATATGTTGTTATTACGTATTTTTACATTATGATTCTTGCCTACCTTTCTACTTGAGCTCAACAAATTTATGGCTTCATTACTGTGATAAACACTCTTTTGAGATTGCGTATTTTGCAATGATAACATTGACGGAAATACCTTGGACAGGAGTCCGAAACCAATCTTGTGTATAGGGGTCATTCTTGCAAAAGTAATGGCACTCTGCTATATCAGCCATCTTATTAAATTATTATTGTGCTAACAAAGTTAATATCTTGCAAAAATGACGTGTTTTCACAAATTAAATCACTAATTCCATGGGAAAATATATCAACGTCCCTTATTATAGGTGAGTAAGAAGTTTATCTAATGTAAATTTATAAGACCAGGCATTTTAGTTAAATTATGATAGCGTAACTTAAGTCTAAAAATTGTTTTCAAAAGTGATTATATTAGTTAAAACTTTCAAGCGAACTTAAAAATATTTTATAAATTAAACAAAGAGAAAAACTGGTACCGAAACCAAATTCATATTTAATTATGTTCTTCGTTTCCTTGTGCAATTGATAATTATCACCTTTAGTTTTAAAAGCAAACTTTTCACTTTGAAACACATGCGGTATCTCAATACGCTGTCGTATTTCCCAGAAACAAAATTTTTCGACATTTATGAGCTTTCCCAGCACCTGACTTTCTCACGTACGAAATGAAGGCAAGGATTAACGTGGGCTGTCTTTTTATATTCACATATATCGCCAGTGGAACTAGAGATAAGTTAGTTACCACGAAATTCTTTCTTTTACAGTCTACCTGGATGAAAAGAGTCGGGGAGCAGTTTGCATTTTTAAGTAACATCGTCATTTTTGCATCGCGTGTGATAGCGCGGTCTCTCTTCATAATTTATTATAGTCATTGCTTCCACTTTGCGTATTTTTCAAGGGATATGGAAAAACTTAGGAACTCCTTCATCATGATGATTATCTAAGGAATAGGTTTAGGGATTCATATGTGGATAAAACCAGTTAAGTCTTGGTATCTATCGCTTTTCCGATATAACGTGTTCCAAAAAATTAACTACTCTCTATCAACCAGATTAGTTTCAGAAAACGTCATTGGTTGTGGTGAATCTTGATTAAACTTTGAAAACTTAAATACAATGTATTTATTGGCGGTTAATATGCATTTATTTATCGGAATATGTAAAATTAACTCATAAATTATGTAAAAACTTAAAATTATTAGAGTTAACATATGCTAACTGAAGTCAATCTTGAATATCTTCTTTTATTGATTATTTTCTGCTACTAAATGTAGTCTTGCTTTAATATCGATAGTTGAAAATTCAATATGGTGTGGTAAAAATAAAATCGAGAGACTTGACCACCAAATTTGATAATTAAGAATAATCGTTGTATTATCAGGCCTTTCAATCCGTTCCCACAAAATATATTTATTTCTTGTTTCAACAAATCATTATTATTATCATGTATAAGAAGTTTGCGCATTTCTAAAGAGGATTCTTTGATTGATAGGTACAATCATTTTTATATGTGTCTGGTTATTTTTATCGCTAAATTTTTAGTTGTTTCAGAGATTTGACCCATGCAGAAATATTTATAAGCAGTCTACAGGAAGACGACTGACATGATTATCTCCAAAAGAATTCCAGTTTCTACGATTTATTTTGGTTCTATCACAAAAAGTCTACTTTTCACATTCATTGTAGTCCATTTCAAATTAATAATTCTTACTTCTATGCTCATATTAGTTGAATAAGGCCGTGGGGGTTGATAACATTTTCGCGGAAGCGTTTGGGAAAACGTGGGAGGTGTGATACTTCGTAGCATTTATGAAATAAACATTTGGTTTTAAGTTTGGATCATGTTGAAAGATCAGGACTGCGAATTGGAGAGAATTCATAAGAACATTTCCTGAACACAATGTCGGGTCCCAAAATTCAATTATTACAGCGGAGTTCTGAGATTTTAAATTTTTCATAACAACACCATCGGCATTGTAGTATTCGATCGAAACCTATCTCCATCCATTCTAAAATCCTGACGACTCTTTGCCACGATGAATATCTACCCAAAGGAAAACTAGTATGACCTGACTGTTATTCCATAATCATTTACCATCGATTTCCAGTCTTGTTAAGCACCCTATTTTGAACGTATTCCATTCTTAGCGAGCACATTGACAGGAATTTTTTTACGATAATTCTTATATCAAATTGCAATATCCATACATGCCGTATTCATGACACATTGGAAGAATTTTCCGTTGAAAAGCTTTGAAGTCATATTTTGATTGATTTTCTGTGTGCCACGTTTTAATTGTGATATGCACATAGTTTTAAAGTACACCGAATCTATGTCGACCTTCTCGTATCAAAAACAGATTCATATGATGCTGTAGATTGTATTTCCGTCAAGGGGAAAACTGATTGTAGCGGTATACATTGACTCACTTCGTGCTGGGAACGGGAAATGAACTAAGATAGACAATTTTGCGCGTCCCCTAGTTCACATAAAGTTTCCATGAATAATGAAAGTCGTCTCGGTAAACCCTGAAGTGAGATAAAAATGACCACATTTTAAGTGGATAACCAGTCCGAACATAAGAGATCAGTTTGGGGCTGCAAATTCCTTAGCTTCTTATTTTCCAGAAAAAACTCTTGACATCTCGACTCTTTAAGGCTGGTGTGCGAACGCTCCTCGCAGTCATTGGCTTCGCGATTCCTGCGGGATCTCGCGAATAATTCAGCACCAGAGGGGGTTGTATGACTCAGAATCCGAGGTCTAGGCATATTGAAGCATCCCATTCTCACCCTTTCTTTTCTTCTTCTCTTATTTCTTCCACCCCTTTTTCACGGGCACTTCTCAATGATTAAGGATTCCACGCCAGCGAGCGGGAAGGCTGGTGGGTGGAGCTCGGGGGACGTCCGGGGGGAGTTGAACCGGATCCAAGTGTCTGTTAAGAATTCATTAACGGGGGAGGGGGAAAGAGGTGGGGATGTGGGGACCTTGTGCAAGGTTTAGAAGACGTTCAAATCACTCGCATCCCCTCCGAGAGATAAAACAATGAGCGCGCACTAGTGAAAGTCTTTTCTCCATCGGTCGATATTAATGGAGTGTTGTCTTTTCATGATTCTGGAGGAAGAGGAGGCTTTTCTCGTCGACGCACCGAGTCCAATACCTTCCTCTGTCTTCTGTGTAATGGTTACGATCATCAGATTTTTACTATGTCCGAAGCAAAATAACGTAAAACTAAAAAGTGGATTACCTTTGTTAAATTAAAATTAGCAATTTTCCACAAAAATAAAATTTTATTAATACGACCGGTTTCAATGCAACTACATCACTTCTACATTATCACACTGCATCGTCTCTTCTGATTCACCAGAAGATGATGTAGTTGCATTGAAACCGGTCGGATTAATAAAATTTTATTTTTGTGGAAAATTACTAATTTTAATTAATCATGTTATTCCACTATATCACGCCTGAAACTTCTCTTTTTATCATTACCTTTAGTTAAAATGAATTAAATAACCTTTTTTAAAAAAAACCGAACATGTCTAAGATATTCTAGATAATCGTCATACTTTTGTTGGAGCGGCATTGATACATTCCTCTTTTATTAAATATTCATCTATATCTACAGAGTTTTTCGTAAACCACCAAAATGGTGTGTGGCGGTGGGTGCTGGGAGACATTGATATCTACAGTCACACATGTATCCATAATGGCGACCTATTTCTCACCAGGTTGACGTGAGTAGTAGATGTTACTGCATTTTTAATGATTTTCGGAAACAATTACATCTGAAGCATATCCGTTAACAGTCTTATCTCTCTAATCCTGAATAAATGATTATGTCTCCCATAGCAATGTGGAATTTTAATTTCATGCCACTACGCTCACAAAATAATGTTGGCATAGTGAAATGTGCCGAACGTCTTCGGAATACTGACCGATCTCAAATTTAGTTAAGAGATTCAGTCTAAAAATCATTCTTCAGTTTTCGAGGTAATCCAATACAGAGAGGGATATGCAGGTTAAACGTAAGATATTTTACGAATGTTGTAAGGGTCTTTTCCTTTCCGAATGAAGTCTCATGGATAGCTTTTCTTTGCGTGTTATAAATGCTATTTGCTGTTTAAGAGTGCTGATTTCAATTAAACCACTGGTAGCTGCATGCATTTTGATAACATTGGTGCTTGTTCTTATAGGAGTATTTAAGGGTGCCAGTCAGCGTGAACAGGTTTCTCGTTTTGACGGGTATCTTATTTCGTATCCACCTGGCCACATTGCTTATTTATCCGCTAGATTTTGTGGAAGGCTTCTTATTTTAAAGAAGTCGTTATGATGGATCAAAACAGAATTTTTTATTCTGCTTAAATTAATAAAAACTGTGCATGATAAGTCTTCGTAGATATTCTGTGCGATTTCGTATGGAGTATAGAACATTTTTCCGTTGACGTGGATAGATAGCTGCGTTAAAAAATTGTTTGTGATTTTACAAATTATTATAATGCAAGTAGCCTACCGTGTAGAAGTCTGAATGGACTATCACTGGAAAATTTCCTTTACTCGGCACCTATAAGTATTTCTGCACCACAAAAATACCTCACGCCAGCTTATTTTGCTCCATATTTTGTTTCAGAATTCACTTTAGTGTTAAATGCATTCCATTACTTGAGGTTTTTTCTCGCATATGCCGATTTAAATTTAATATGCCTGTGTTCTTAAGCTGAGACCAAGCTTAGGCCATCTGCATGAATCTTTCACGCATTCTATGATATCAGCGTATCATTTGAACCATAGATAAATTCACTTGATCTCATTTATTTTATTATAGTGTTCGTACTCAAATTAAAATATTCAGGAAAAAAATGGTAAAACTGCTAGTGGCCTTCATAAATTAGTTTAAGTGAATATTTTTGTCCATGCACTGCGAACTATCATCTCGCATACCATCCGAAGAGATTCCGAGTCAGAAATGAATCTGAGTGAATACAATTCTATAAAGTTCACTCGTTCACTTGCGGCGTACCTGAACGTGTTCAGGTAAAAGCTATTGGGCAACTGTGAGAAAAAATCCAACTCGAATATATATAAGTTATCTTAGAGGCGGTGCTTTTGTTGGAGGACGAGGGTGTCCTTGGAATTGTGGAGATTTGGAGAGTAAATAGGTCAATTCAGTAGGGAAAGAGAAAAATAAATTTCATTTACATTATTCACGCACTAAAATTGTGTCCTCAATACTTTTCATTGAAAACGGCCGAAAATTGTCCCAAGAAATAAAATGTATGATTACTCCCCTACATTCTCTCCCTTTCCCAGATTATATGCCCTTAATTTTTCATAACATGGGCCAAGTGCCCATTAACTCCACATTCTATAAAACAAAGCGTCCTAACTACTTTTTAGGGCCTCCATTTGAGAGATTTCAGACATTTCTGGCCGACCGATGAGATGTCCTTCTGCGCTAGCTAGGGAAAAATCAGAATACTGTACCAATGTAATATCGTCTTGCACCAACTTTTCCTTTGTTTGATGCTGCCATTCTGTGAATACTTATTGCTTCATAACCTTTTTCTCCTCCGCGGTATATGCGCCCTCAAAATCAATCAAAATAATCATAAGTAAAGTCGTAAGTTGGGTTCACTACAAATTCTTCCGTTTAATAGATGTGTGCCCCGATCACCCATTCCTGTTGTTTTGGTTCTTGTATTTCCTTCAATTTCCTCCTTTTCCAATATTTTTCTCCCCACATATTTTCTTTTTCCTTACTAATTGCAAGTTTTATTTGGCCTCATCGTGTCCCCAGACCAGTTAATTTCTTTTATTTCTTCATAGTATTCCTTTAGGATCCTAGGCGTTTATTTCATCTATAAATGAAAATAAGAAAGATATATTTTCATCGAAAATTTTCGAATTTCGGGTTACAGGTGCTATGGGACCCTCTAAAGTCGAATGCGTTTTAAACATCTACCGAACAATATCTCTCGGTTACAGTAAATGCACGATAACCTTATGTTCACGCCTGAATAATCCGAAATATTATTTTTAGCATTTAAATTTGTACGGTGGTATCACCGAAAAAGGAACCATTAAAAAAAAAGAGATCTTGTGACCAGAACCTGGAAATATTTATCGACTTACGCTTTGAATCACATATAATGTCATGCTAGTTTTCCTCCATTGAATGATTTATGCCAAATTTTTTTCGAATTTTTAAAAATCCAAGTGGAGATCAGGTGTAAAAATCGAAATAATGTCAGTCCAGGTTCAAGCATGGTTCAAAGTATACTTTAAATATTTATGAAATAATTTAATATTTGAACCTTATATTTTTTTATACCATTCAAAACTCCATCGAGATAAACATGTTCAAAAATGAACTAGATAGCCCGCGTGGTGTCTGGGGGACACCCTCCGCTTTCCTTTTGACTTCTAAAAAGAGCGAATTGAAAATGTAAAGCCTCTTCCTCGTTCTGCAGCCATCTTTCAGCGTTTTAAGACCCGCGGAATCGCCAGAGTCCCCCTCCCCATGTCTCCTGCTCTCCACCTCTTCACCCCATTTTCACAACGAGCTCACCCATTTTACAACTTCCTCTAACGTGCCTATTTAACTCTCCATCTCGTCTCTCGTTTGCCTCCCTTCATCCTCGGAGAGGGCTCACGAATGGAGTTATCACGGTGAGATGAGCAGACTCTAAGGGTCACGGCCGGCGAATCGGTCATTAAAGGTCACCCATTCAACATAATCGCGTGAAGTGAATTCACCTACAAATCCTCACGATGACCTGCGAGCTACCAGCATGATGAGATTTGTAAGGCATGTTACTCCGCGAACATTGATTTTATTTATTATTAGAGGCATGAGAATTTGTTTGAAGAGTTTGAAAAAATGGAAGGCTCCTGGCATTGGTGGTATGTTTTCTGGCAAACATAAAATGCTGTCATTCCGTAAATAATTTTTAAAGTCTTCATTACTTGGTGCACCTATTGTCAAACATTTTTGCAATTTTTTCTTTCAACAGCAGAATTTTTTTCCTAATACCCCCGTAATTACGTCTCTTTCCATCCAAATATGGAAATGGAAATGGAAAGACTATGGAAAGAGTTACACTAACTGCTCCACCTGTATTGATTAATTTCCTCGTAATTGAACGTTTAAATAAACATTAATTACTTTACGGTAATCCGGGTGCTTTTTGTTATAACGGTTTAGGAGCCGAATTTGTTAGTGTTCTCCTTAAATTTTAATTATTGCATCATTAAAATATTATTTACACCCCGGAGGAATTACCCGAATGTAATTCATAAAACTCTACCTGGACTTTCATTTTGAGCATTTTTCAAAGTAGGAGCTACTTGTTGACTCGTGGTTGCTAAATATAAGCACCTATCCCTATTCTGCTTGAGTATGAACTCCTTGTATTTACAATTTATTTTCTCTGCGCAAATTATCCGAGCGTCCAATGCGATCAGTCGGCAATTTCCACGTCTAAGATCGGTAGCAGACTTGCGTGGACCATCGCTTGCTGCCAATCCAATGCGATACTTGGCAGATCAAATTGGGGTCCTTTTTCAACAGTTAGGGATTCTATTTCGTAGCTAGCATTTTTTTTGTTTTAAGACATTTTAGAGAGAGAGATAAAGGCTTAGCTGTAAAACGAGTTCTTATTCTGCTCGCCCCACCCCATATTTCTCAGATTTGAGGTACCAGTCGTTGTTTTGTCAACGTGGACATGGCGAGAACTATCAACTAGAGAAATATACGGAGGTCCTTAAACTTACGTCATTGTTATTCCAACCCTCAACATTAAAATCTTATTCTAACACAGTATCATGGTTATATCAGATTGGGATTACTGAATCATAGAATAGCAAGAGACTCTGTGTAACCCTCTTTGCAATTCTTCGATTCAGGCAACGTGCTCAGAAAAAACAATGTTAACAAATTCTTACATTAGGGTGTATTTGGTTACAATTAATATTTTTGTGACTGTTCGTATCCACATAACTTCTGCACAAAATTCTCATTAACAAGTAAATTATGTGAAAGCATGCTAGGTTACCAGTTTACCTCTTTTGGAAAAAAATTTATTGCTCTCAGTAATAGAGAATATCACGAATAAATGAGCTACCTGTTTTACGAGTAATAAATAAGTTAAATATGAATGACTTTATAGTTTCATTTTGCAATGTTTTGCCGATAACCATTGATAAGTGTTCGCAAAGAGTTAGATTTATTTACGAAATTAAAAGAAATTATTTATATAATTTTTATACATATAAACCATAAACACAGTAATCAACCCGAAGGTCGGTTTAGTAGGTGATGGTAGAGCTCACCCATGTACCAAGCCCGACGGCGTGTGAATATTCACACATCAGGGTAGGGGGGCCAGTAATCCTTTCCCTGTGCCGGTTATGGTTTCCCAGGAAGATCTGGTACCCGAAAAATCAACTAGCTTGGGTGGAGCTGCAGGTGCCCAAAGTGCCTTGCCCGGGAATCGAACCCGGGACCCTCTAGTCAGCAGTCCAACGCTCTACCCGCTAGACCACCACGACCCTCTTTCATACATATATGTGTGTGTATATATATGAGTGTGTGTATATATATATATGTATATATACATACATACATATATATATATATATATATATATATATATATATATATATATATATATATATATATATATATATATATATATGTGTGTGTGTGTGTGTGTGTGTGTGTGTGTGTGCGTGTTTGTGGGTCATGGTAGTCCAGGAGAAGAACGATAGACTACTGACCGGAGGGCCCTGGTTCGATTCCCGGGCAAGCCTCTTTTGGCACCTTCAGCTCCACCCAAGCTATATGATTTTTCGTGTACCAGATCTTTCTGGGAAACCAGAACCGATACAGGGTAAGGAACTGGCCCCCCATACCCTGATGTGTGAATTTCACACGCCGTCGCGCTTTAGTCTAGGTTAACTGTACCATCACCTGCCAAACCGACCTTAGGGTTGATTAAACAGTAATCAGTATTATAAATATATATATATATATATATAATATAGTATATATATAATAATATAAAATATTTTTAAGGAAAGTCTCACAGAATAATAATGTAAACGGGAAAGGGAGATAGCTCTTGCGAACAAAAACACAGAAACACATACAAATGAAACTCACACGTTTTCCATGTTTCCGATGACCCAACCACCTTTCTCTTGGGAGAGGGAGGGAAGGGACTTCAGTTCAGTTGTTCCCTCTTTCCTTTTATTTCTGCAAAAAGCGTAAATTGTTGGGTATACAAAAGTTTGAGCATTCGTAACTTCTTTATGAAATACTCAATGAGAGGATACAGAAGCAATGTTAACTCTTCAGAACCAACATAAAGGGACTCAACCATATCTTTTAAAACAAAAAAAAATTTACGGTTGTTAAGTAGATGAAGTCATAAGAACTCTGGGATATTTATTTAAAATTTGAGAAAAAAACTATCGCTGGCTTACCTGGGTGTTTAACAAGTGTTATTCGATTGTAGCGTCTACATGATCTTAATGTCTATTCGGGTATTTTTATGAAAAGTATTGAACAGGAAATCAAGATATTTTTCCTCAGAATTTAAAATGGTGTACAGTTCTCGTATTTTTTCTGGAGGTAGGTTATATTTTGGGTTAGTTTAGTTCGGTTTCTTTTGACGTCGTGCAGTAAGCAGGGACGTATCAGTATAGGTATGTGTGTGTGTGTGTATATATATATATATATATATATATTATTATTATTATTAGGTAATCTACCGGTTAAGGTAGGTTTTTGGATGGACACAACTATCAAATAAACATTTTGTGACTCCCCACCTAGCAAACTAATCTATATCAGGTCCCTCTTCATCTCGGTGTACTTCTTTCCTCCCTTCATCCCGTCCAACATCCCTATCCTTTTCCTACCCTTACCTCGCTTGCCCAACATTCTCCCCTCTATTACCCTCTTCAACATTCCACTACCGCTCAATACGCCTTTCATCCATTTTTCCTGCCTCCAGAGGATTTCTCTCAACAAACCCCTCTCCTCCCCCACCATTTCTAGTACTTCCTCATTTGTTTTCCTTTCGGTCCATTTCACCTTCTCCATTCTTCTCCACACCCACATTTCAAAAGCCTCCAATCTACGTCTATCCTCCTGCTTCAGCGACAACGTTTCCGCGCCGCACGTAGCTACGCTCCATATCAGAGTTTTTACGAGTCTTGTCTTAACATCCCTACTCAACGTCCCCGTCATCAACTCCCTCCTCCTTGAGAAAGCCTCCTTGCCTAGCGCAATTCTTCTCCTTACGTCCCTACCACTTTGACCGTGTTGGTCCAAAACACTTCCGAGATATGTAAACTGTTCTACCTGCTCTATTTTTTCCCCGCCTATTTTAATATTTAGCTTAGCCTTTTTCTTTCTGGAAAATCGCATAACCTTTGTTTTACTAATATTGATTCTCATCCCATATTTATCGCACTGAACCTCCAATTCACCCAGCAATGCTTGCAACCCCTTAGCTGACTGAGCAACTAATGCTTGGTCATCAGCAAACCTAACCGATTTTACGAATTCCCCTCCGACTTTCATTCCTACCTCCAGTTCTTCCCATGCCTCTTTAATCATTTCCTCCACATATGCGTTGAACAGTACCGGTGACAATGGGCAACCTTGCCTTACACCTCTTCCTAACACTGCCCATCCGGACTCTCCGTTCCCCACTCGCACCTGAGCAGTCTGAGACATGTACAGGTTGCGGATCAGTCTCCTGTCCTTCCAATCCATTCCTATTTTCTGCAATACACGCATTAATTTTTCCCAATTCACTCTATCAAACGCTTTTTCGAAATCTACAAAACAGGCAAAAACGTCCTGATTGTATTCTATATTCCTCTCGACTAGTGATCTCATTACTGCAATGGCATCACGCGTACCTCTTCCTTTCCTAAACCCAAACTGATCATCCCCTAAGTAATCATTTGCCTTACTCCCTATCCTTTTGTTGATGATCCTGAGAATAACTTTAGCTGCGTGGGATATCAAACTTATTGTTCTGTAATCCTCACATGACGAAGCCTTTGCCTTTTTTGGAATAGGAACTAACACCGATCTCACAAAATCTTCCGGCCAGATTCCTTCCTCATAGATACTACGAATCAGTCCATATATGGCCTTCTTCCCACCTTTCCCTAACCATTTCAACATTTCTACAGGAATATAGTCCACCCCCACAGCCTTATTTGCTTTCATCTCCTTTAATGCCCTTTCTATTTCATCGTCGAGTATGCTTGGACCTAAGCTATCTTCTTCTACGTCATGTTCCTTTTCTATGTCTAACCTTGTCGGCCTAAGTTCTTTACCATACAGTGTTTCTATATATTCCTTCCATCTCTCTTGGATTTTTCCTGGTTCAACTATTATCTTACCCCATTTATCTTTAACTGTTAGCACACATCTTGCCTTCTTACTTCCCGATAATAACTTAACCTTGCTGTATAGAATCACCAATTTCACCCTTCTTCTGTAAACTTTCCATATCCTCGCATTGCGTTTTCCACCATTCTTCTTTTGCTTTATTTGTGGCCCTTCTCAATTTATTGTTTACCTCTTTGTACTTCATTTTGCCTAACTCTGTGTTTACATTTTTCCATCTTCTTCTCTCATCCATCTTTGCAATCATCTCATCCGTTACCCATGGTTTCCTTATCCTTTTCCCGTTAACGGTTCCTATAGTGTCTTTAGCGGCTTCCAATATCCCTTTCTTGATACATTCCCATTTTTCTTCGATAGTACTCAGTTCTTTACCGTCATCCATCATTTTCTCTACAGCCTCCTGATACTCCTTCCACGTTAATCCATTTACTGCTTCTAAATTCCATTTCCTAACCCGCCGCCCTTGCCTTATCTTCTTGAAACGAACATTACATTTCTTAACAACTAAATTGAGGTCAGAGTCCGCATCCGCTCCTGGGAAACTGTGCGAATTTATCACACTGTTCCTAAACCTGTGTCTAACCATAATATAATCTAACTGATACCTTTCTGAGTCACCTGGCATTTTCCATGTATACCTACGCCTTTTGTGGTGTCTAAACCATGTGTTAGTGATGACTAAGCCCTGTCTCCTGCAGAATTCAATTTCTTTCTCCCCGCGTTCATTCCTCGTGCCTAACCCATAGTCCCCCACCTCACCACCATCTCTTCCTTCGCCTACCGTCGCATTCCAATCCCCCATCACTATCAAATGCTTCCCTGCAGGAACACTCGCGATGATATCCTCTAACTCATCATACATCCTATCGACTTCTTCCTGCATGTGGTTGCTCGGTGGCATGTATACCTGAATAATAACCAAGTTCGTCATATATATATATATATTTATATGCATACGTTCAAACACGAAGTCCTGCCATATGTTGAACAAATATTACTTCACACGGATATCCCGGATAAGGAGATATTTTTACGTTTGTAATCTGCTCAAATCCGCCTTCCCCACCTTTCCTGTGATCGTCTTTTGTGTTTTCCTATCCCCTTTCCTTCCCATCTATTTCTATGTGTGAAGTTATAAAATATTAATATATATATATATATATATATATATATATATACACACACACACAAGGGTGGTCTGAAAAGTTTACGACCTGACAAAGATACAAGACTTTCTGAAATTTTCCGAGTCGGAAACTTTTTAGACCACCCACGCATAAGTATATATATAGAAAACGAATATATATATATATATATATATATATATATATATATATATATATATATATATATATATATATCAGTAAATGTATATTTATATAAATCAGTTATAAAAAAGTGTAAATATATATTTTTCAGTAAATGATATATATATATATATATATACTCGTAAAAGATCTCATAGTTTTCTCCTTTCAACCAGCGCGGTAAGAACTTTAAGGCAGAGCATTCCCAGAACTTTGGTAAAATGTGGCGTCGTTGAAGATATAGTATGAAAACATGGAGTTCTAAGAAGTTTGGCAGCTCAGGGAAAAATCCGAATGCAGCGTGACATGGCTCACAGGCTACGGAAAGTGGGGCATAATCACAAGTTGGTCGCGTGACTGCTGACGTCATGTACGCCATTTGGGAGAGGTAAAGTGTGTGGGCATGTGACGGAGATATCACCGTTTCAAGTACCCGTCCATCTAAATGTGTACTCCACCCTGTGACGCGGAAGGAGGGGTTGACAAAAGTGCCAAGCATATAGTATATCCCCGGAGATTGGATTTAAAGCGAGGGAGGGTCATTTAAGGACATTAAGGGCATCACGCCCCTGAATCACGTAATTAGGGTTTGGTGAGGTATGCCATTTTCTTTTTCCGTTCCGCCCGGGGTTCCCATGAAGATTTTTGGTGCCGGGAGCTCCATCACATTCTGCAAAGAGTCGCGTCGAGAGATGTGGACCAGATTTTGGAGCCCTCATCCCTACAGTCAAAAGCTTTAGCACTCACTTCAAATGATGTTCCACATTTTTAGGTCACATTCAAGTACTTTTAATGACATCTGAGTCTGAAAAAAGAATTTTGCGTAAATGCATGAAACTACTCTTGTACCGAATTAAAAAAAATAAGATAATAAAATATTTTTTTTCGAATGATGAATGATGTTTGTCGAGCCCTGGGAGTGATTTGATGCAAACCATGCAATTTCCCAGCGGTTGAATACAGTGCGAAATAGATTCGGTTTCGCAAATTCGATAGAAATTGATGACTATTATATTACGGAGTATGACTTCCGTCCACTCTCAGTGTGCGTCGAAAAACCCCTGATAATGTCCTTCTTAGAATCACTTTTACCTTAATCCTCAACCTGCATCCATCCCTTCGATGTCTCCTTCCCGCTTAACCCTTCTTTATTCTTCCCTCCTTCCTACCGCCAGGATACCATCTACCTGCCACTGTTCTCTCAAATAATTAAGTACTTATCTCTTTATAACTCTTCGTTTCTTTAGTTTCCCTGTTTCTTTGGGTTTTCCATATTTCCCCTCTTTGTCCTCGACTCCCTTATTCCTCGTTTGTACCCGAAAATTGTTTCATGAACTGAAACAGGTTGCACGTTACAGATAAATCTATGGAATAGTGCGAATTTGTTTTTTTTATAGTAACTATTAATTCGTAGTTCTACATCGAGTTTAATATACTTTGGAAACAATTAATATTAATAACATATCCCCGAATATTCCCTCTTTATATATATCGCTTTTAATGCTAGAATTATGATTCCATATTCCTAAGTGTGATTTCTCAATTTCATCTCTCATAGAAATTCACTTGGAATTCATTCATGAAAAAGAAAGTTGCACTCGTATGGAACATATGATAAAATATTGCTCGTCTGAAATTTATTATTTCATTTAGAAGTTCAGCATAGATATATTGAATGGATATTTGTCTATATTTAATTTCGTTTTCCGGCACATGTGTTTAACCTCGCACAACTTGTCTTCCACGCAATCTTTTGAATATTTAATTACAAATTCATTTGTTATTTTTGTTTTGTAAATATTTGTAACAACGTTTAATCCTTCTAAAGTGGTTACGTCTGACATAAATCGTGTGAGATAATGGGCATGAGCAGGCATTTTCACATCTCATTAACTGGCGTATTGAGGAGACAGGTAATTTTTTCAGGTGATTAAAACATTTTTTTTCTTATTCCAAGCGTTTTAAGCATTTTAGCTGTATAATTTTCAATTCTTATCACTTAATTACTTGAGAAATAAATTGCGAGGTAACGTGCATGATTAAGCATTTTCACATCTCATTAACTTGCACATTGAAGAGACAGGCATTTAAATTTTTACATTCAAGAGCTACCTTTTTTACCATCTTTTCCACTCACATACATTAGGGTTGAAAGGGGATTCTAGGTAAGCCAAAAATAAATTCTTTCCCTTTGGCTTTGCTTTTATACCGAGGATGAGGAAGATTCCCTTCAGAAAAGACGAATTGCAGATATCAATTTTGGAAATAATTCCGATTAAGTCGTAGATGGAATTCGACCCCAAAGCCAACTTTAAATCTCCCGCGAGACTCGTTTGTTGTTTCGCTCCCTCGAATGCTTCGCGTGGGGATTCTGCCATAAATTTCCACGCACGACAAAGATCCGCGTGCATCATTTAAGCGCGAAGTAGGAATGGGGGAAGATGAGGTGAGAAATAGGCGGGAGGTGGTAAATATTAATTGCATTTTCTCTCCCTGCAAACGGGCCACTGCTTCAAAAAGTGCTATCTTCCCACGAACAAAAATAGCAACTGCTCAGTCATTTATTTTTTTCCCGCGTGTACTCACATTAAGTGTTTTTAATAATTTCTCTGCTGCATTTGATGGATGACTTGATCCACTTTTATCTCCCTTGAAGTCTTACCAAGTCTATTTATTCATTTTTTAAGCCCTTCCTTGTAAAACATTTTTTTATTTCTGTTGTTTGTTCTCACAATGTGGCACATACGCATACAATCAATCTTGTAATACGACATGTTCCAACGTCTTAATTCTCTGGAGAGGTATGGAATTCGTATAAATTTAAATTATGTTCCTATACATGTGACCATCTAAAAAGACTCCAATATACACCTATCATTTTGTTTAAAAAACCAAGTGCAAAAACACCCCCTTATACCAAGTGTCTCCTCTGTATTTTCTTAACCTCCTTACATAACGTCCCCATCATCAGAATTCGATTTTGAAATGGATAAAAAATAAGTTACCTTAAGTTAAGAAGTTTATTTTTAATTCTCTTGCCTTACTATCAATGTGTTATTATTCGTTAGTGGTAACACAGTATAATATTTTAATTAGACGGCTATTAATTTAAAATTTTAATTATAGTGATCGAGCGAAGGATGACGAAAGGACTCTATAAAATATTATAAACCTAGGTGTTTCAGGAAATGAAGTTGGGTCCTTTTTCAGTGAAACATTATTGTTTCTGAAAGTGTTCACGAATACATTAACATTTAGTAAACTGTATATGCATTTACAGCAATAAATACTGACACAGGGAGCCTATCCACAGTACAAATGCTTGTTTGCGGAACTTGAGTGATTTCGCTCGGTCTAGAAGAGCGTAATTTGGTGCTAAGGTGCTTCACTGCTATGCGGCTGACGTGTGCGGCTGGCACGTGAGTGTCGCGGCATAAAAGGGAGGGATGACAGCTGAAGTGCGTGCTGCGTTAAATATCTGAGTGGGGAGAGTTCGTCGGTAGAGTATGTGGTGCATGATTGGTGCGTCTCATCCTCCCTTTCCCCTCAACAGGGTGAACCTTCGTTCAAGAGGAGCGAGAGAATCTAGTCCACTCGATGACGCACGTGTCGGAGTGTGTATATGCGTGCTGCGCAAAGGTCATTGAACCGAAGGCCGCGAAAGTCAACCGTGCTGCTGCGGGGAGAGGATCGGGCGTTTTCGGCGAAAGATTTTTTCCTCTCCTTTCCCCCCCCTTCCCCTGATCTCGCATTCGCGAGGGATTCTGGCTTCACCTGGAGAGAGAGAGGGAGAGATGTGTCTGTGTGTGTGTGGAGAGCATTGGGATGAGAATTCCCCACCGTCTCACGCATTATACCACCAAATGAAAGCAATTTCTCTTCCGAGTACCCTCGAAAGTGCGAGTGGTTTTAAGCCCCTGGGTAGCAATTAGTCCGTGTCGTCCCCATCAGCCGTCGGAACCCATTCAAATCTGCCCGGACGACGCATCAATCACACGTTCAGGAAGTGCGAACCAATTTGTTTTTATCTAGGCGCCCTGGCCACTACTCAGAAAGGTATTTCTACCTTGCGAAAACTGGAAGTCTCCCCCACTGAGGGCGAGGCCCTTTGGATTTGAAAAAATAGATATATAGTATAAAAAAATTACCAGCAGAGTTCTAAATATTTTCAACGGGCTCATTTTCTAGAAGAAATAATCCGTGCATTAGAAATAACAACAGGAAAAATAATTAAGCATGAGAATTACTAACCCGGTTGGATTAAATTAAAATATTTGACTATTCTATTAGGACGCATTTAAGACGACATGAACGAAACATCAAATCACGGTGTCCAAGCTATAGAGAATGCCATTCATAGCACAACGCATGACTTATGTAAAAAGTATTGGGAAAAGCTTCGTGAAAATAAATTCATTTTATATACTATTGCTACTGTTTATTACTATTGCCTTAGGTGTCGACACACTTCTGCCCTTGCGGCCCATTGCGGCTTGCGGTTTGAAGGCTCCCTTGTTGAAGTATACCAGAAAATTCTTAAATATACGCGTCCAAACTCCTTTGACGGCACTTAAGGCCCCATTATGGTGTCCTTTGAGGGATAATTTTAATTTTGGGATTAGGAAACAGTCTGCTGGTGCTAAGTTGGGACTGTAAGCGGGTTGGGGAATCGTCGAGATGCCGATTTTCGTCAGGTACTTCTTATTTGCAAGCAAACATTCGAATTTGCTCTTTTTGGTCCGTCAAGATCTTCGGAACGAGTTCACCGAATCGCATCGACAAATGTTCAGTGATAATGGTGTGTGCACTTTCATTTTATCAATATCAACATGATCTGTGATCATGCGCACACTCAACCGGTGGTATGAATTCAGCACTTCATGCACACGTCAGGAAAAATTTTTATCGATAATTTTCGTAGAAATCTTGTCGTGTCGAAATTTTAAAAATGGGCTCATACACAATTTCTTCCCTATGTCCACGGACCGCTATCCTAGAAAGTACCCCTTCCCGCTAGCCTTGATGGGGAACGGAAAGTCGGAATTTAAAAAAAGAAGATAGAAAATATTTACCACGGTGGTTGACCAGGAGAAGTTTTCCCTCCAATCGTACCGCAGAGAGCTCTTTTTTTATATCACAAACGGAAAAATAGATAAAAAGTCTAATATGTTTCCACGACTTTCTTACATCTCGACTTTTCCTTTTACGCCTCCCTCCATACCTCTCAACCCCCATCCCTCCTTGACTTACAATTTGAGAGACCCTCTGTTTCTTTATCCTTCTTCCAGTCTCGACCCCTTCCCGCAGGTTTTCCAGCTCGCATCCTGACCCTGAGTTTTACATTCCTCCTTTTGTCGCCAATCAGGAAGTTATGCCGCGTCCCCCGCACACTGGCCCCTACTTGTGCAAGTATGCTCCTGGTCAACGGGGCCCGTGTCTCACTCGGCCTTTCTTCCCTCCGTCGGCGTGGTGACTGGACTGTAACTGCAACCATTTTTTCCCATTATATATATATATATATATATATATCATTCTTAATTCTCGTGGTGGATTTTCTCCGGCTCGGCTTTGTCCAGCGTGGTTCCACCCTCAACGACCCGCAAGAGGTAAACGCCTGCTACTGTCGCGGATGCCACGTTCATTTTTTCATCCTTATGTTTCATTGAAATGGATGAATGGATTTCATATGAGGCGAGCGCTTTGTCCAATAAACAGTAATTTTCTTGCGCGAAACATGGAGAGAAAAATTGGAAATGATGATTAAATATTATTGCTAGCTCATATGTATCTTGAAAATAATATTCGGATTAAAAATAATGAAACAAAAGTTATTCTGCAAAATCAAACTGCTCGTAAAGGATATTGTGAAATTTATTGCATATGTTTTTAAAAACTAATTGTGCTCATATTTTTTGCAATAAAATAATGCGATATTACATTGAAATGTTTGTATAACCCCATTTTGGTTAATCCGACCATAAAATAATGGCTAATAAATAACGTGATCAATTTAACTAAACTTTTGTGATGAACACGCCCCATGAAAAGGTTTAACTTAAAAATGTAAAAAAGGATGAAATTGATTAACTAGATGAAAATGATGCATGTAAAAACATTTCATTTTCCCGCCTGGTTTAATAATTATATTTGCCTTTGTTTTTATCGCTCCTTTTTCGAGAATTGGCCAAGAAAAATTTCTGTTTGAGCTAATAGCTCTGTCTCTAGTAATGTGATTGCGACTCAATCATTAATTGTTTACGTTATATTTTTCACTCCCCTCATTGAGTACAGTTAAGCAACCAAAATATGTTATGAATGACAATGTGAAATCAGCCTCGGAATGGCACTTTTTCCAAGGGTCAACTGCGCCGTATATTCTTCCGGAATTTAATCGTATATAATTTTATTGTACTCTCTTTGCAAAGTAGCCGTTGAGAATACAGTAAAATTTCATATCATGTATTAAAATCTAAGTTATTTTAATGGTAGAAGTTTTTGTGAAGTTTAAATTCAAAGACCATTAATTATCCTGACACGATTTACCTAATTTTGAGAAAAACCCGCATCCTATGCGATGAGCTCTTGATTTGATTGGTATGTCGCAGAAAAATAAACTAAATTTTGTAGAAATTGGGCAATGAGAATCGCCTATCCAAGATATTCATTCCAAGAGTGGATTTAACTCTTCCGAATAATTAAATTGTTCGTTTTGTGTCGGATAATTATGTAAAATCGGTGACTTAACTATTCAAAGCATCCTGTCGGGCATCGAGGGATCCGAGTTTGATTCCTGGTCACAGTGAATTACTAAAAATGTAAACTTTAGGATTTTCATGCTCCTTGACGCTTACTAGCGGAATACTCGGTCAAGGTGACCGCCGCGACATCTCCTGCATTTCTTTGAACTAGAAAATATATTAAATAGTACGCGGGCACCAACCATTAACCTCATTCTCTCTCCAATTAAGCTTTTTCTTCTGGAACGGGAAATGAAATTATAATGTCCTGAAGAGAATGTTCCCGAAACGTCATTTAGTACTTGGATAATAGAAGCACACTAAAGAATAATAGCAAAATGTACAGGTGATCATTTTGACTTTATGCTTGGAAATTTAATTTTGATTTACTTCGGAATTTGTAGTTATTGTAGTGTTTTTATTAGAGGTCTTCGACAGCTAAGATCATATGCGCCATTAGAAATGGATGGGAAAGGAAGGGTGGAGAGAAACCCGGCGTCGGCATTAGCCTACTCTTGTCGAAAGACGCCAAGGGGTCCGCCGTTCAACTTCCCACCCGCAAAGGTCGTACTCACTCAAAGTCCTCTTCAAAAAGTACCTCAAGTAGGGATCGGGATACCGCTGAAAAATATTTGTTGTCTCCAGGATTTGAACCCGGATCTTCTCGGTGGGAAGCCTGTACATCCCGATCCCCTCAAAATTTGTGTTGCTGCTAAAATTGCTCCCGTTTTTCCCACGTGAAGAAAATATTTTCCTTTTATTTGGACGCTTGTCAGAAGAAGGTTATAATGTTAGCAATTGTGCTTTGTCAGGAGGGGTATGAGAAAATTTGTAAAGGATAGACTAAGGGAAACCTGAATTGGAACTGCAGTAATGTATGATTAGGAGACTTTGCCGATCAGGTACGGGAATAAGTGTAGATAGGAGAGTTAGAGATATGGGCGTGGAGAAGAATGGAGAAACAAAAGGTATAAAAAACGAAAATAAAGAAGAGATTGAGAAGTCTGGTAGGGATTGAAACGACTGTAGGGAGAAATTCAAAGAAGTTAGAAGAAGTGGATTCCAAAGATACGAAGAGGCTGTGGGGTTAAAAGCATTGTAATAGAGGAGAGAATGTTGGTAAAGGGAGGAAGAGGAACGAAATGAAAATGAATCTTGGCTGGAATAATAAGTGGTAGAAAGTATAATCGTCTAGAAAATTGTTTAGTTCCATTTTGAATCTGCTATTTAAGTACATATAGTGACGTATTGGGTAGAACCGTATGAGTTCATCAGCGAAATATATCGCCTCTATCCACCGGAGACCTACTCTAAGCTTTATAATACGAGCAGTCATAATTTTGTTCACATTTTTTGGATATTGAAAATCATCTCTTTCCCTCTTATGGTAAGATTTATAAAGCTTAGGATTAATCTGCTCTTTGCTCAAAATTTGTACCAGCCTCTGGATCTGTGTGATCGCGAGTAGGGACCAAATATATTGGTTAATAATTCTTGATAATACATAACTGTACATTGCAGGAATTATTTACAATGGAGATGGTTGCTTTATATTGAGAAAACACGAAATATTTAGAATATCCTTTACTCACATACTTCCTAGACTTGACAGGATGAAGAAAAAGAAACTCCATCTTGAGAAATGTTTTGAAAATACATATTTCATTCCAAGTCCGTATATATGCCAAGCCGAGAGGATACTGAGAGAATACAATGCATCCAGATTCAACGGTGCTAACATTGGCGAATAGATTTGCATGTCGCTACTAACCCTGTTGAATCAGCAGGGAAATAATTTAAATTTACGCATCAATAAAAAATCACCGTAAATTTTCGATCTCGTATGCACCATTTTCTTCATAAAATGTAATATATGTCAAATTTGGTTTAAATCTAGCACATAAACATGAAAATGCCTTTTTGAGTTATCTTTGCAAAAATCAGAGGGACGTTTCGGAAATTTTACCACAACAACTGAAATATTGAAAAAAATTAAAAAGTTATTGAGTAATGACATATTATGTTATGCTAATTGAAAATTTAAACTTTGGACTAATTTATTGGGATATTCCATCATTACAAAGCAAAGGAAAAGCGCCAACGCGGCAAGAGGTTTAAAAACACCCTTTATTTAACCTGCTTCTTCGGATTTTAATTATAAATAACCATATATACTTTGGTAATTTACACAATAGAATAGACTAAAAGATAATGTGCTTATTTTTCAAATCGATGGTAGAATTTTCGGAATATAATTTCTGTTTCTTCAACTTCTCAGCGGCAAGTAGTCCTCCAGCTTCCTCCGCCTTGGCGAGGGCACCCACCGTTTCTCACCCTCCCCCTTTGAACTCACCCCTTTGCCTCAACACTCCCTCACCCCTCTTTCCAAGCGATGCCAGAAGAGATGCTCTTTCCCTCGTCGTCGCTAAGTAATGTGGGGACGCCTCGCCTCTCTCCCTTGTCGCTCCTCCGTGGAGTGAAAAAGAGATTGTTTTCATTACGTGGCCTGGGCCCTTTCCCTTCTCTTTCCGAGCCGTCGGAGACGTCTTCCCACGCCCCTCCCCCCGCCCACCACACAGACTCTTCCCCGTTTTTATACATATACGTATATATAGATGGCGCAGGAAAAATTGATTAAGAAATTTATTGGCGCTGGTCCGGACGAACTCACTGCCGGAGCCAGACATCAGTGAATAACCCGATCTCCGTCCTTTCTTTTGACCCCCCTTCTCCTCACCCACCCGCTTGACTATACCCCCTGGCCGACCCCACCCACACCACCGTCGTCATTGGCCGCAAAAATCCATCCCTCGTCTTGGCTGCTTTCTCCGTCGGCAAACACAGTCGGGAGATTGGCGATCGTGAGAGGGCTTTCCCCGAGAGGAATTTTGCGGGGGTTAATTCCCATTCCCCTGCCATGACGCACCATTATGGACACAATATTGGCCATCCGCTTGTTTTCTCGATAAATTTTGCGTAAAAAAAGTGGTGAATTTCCGTCTTCGGCTGCACACCAGCCAATGTGTCGTCAAGCGTATTGACCTGAATTTTGTGATAGGTAGTACGTACAAAGATAGCAAACATTTCAGAGAAATTTTCAGGTGATTAAACAGTAAAAACCTATGTATTAAAATGAAATTTTTCGGTAATCCAGTTAGTAAAATACTCGTTTTACGTCCAAAAAATCGTGTGCCACAATTATTTTTCAATCTCGTTTACCGAGATAACTCATTACCATAAAATCTTTGAAAATTTTCATCTCCTGATAAACTGTGCCTTTTAGGAACTTTGATTAAAAGAAATTTTGAATGAAAGTCCATGGGAAAATATTTATTTATACGCAATTGCTCACTTTAGCCTTATAGACTTTTCCTTTCATTTGTTTCCTCATTTTAGTTCAATTTTAGAAAATAACTTAATCCGGTATAGGCATTCAAATCAAAAGGTTTCATAATTCATTGAAATGTTTAACCATCTATATTTTCTTACCCTTTAAATATGCAATCTTGAATCATTGGGAGAATTTTTAGAGTTATTCGAGACCTTTATTAGGTAGTTCAAGCTTCAACTCGAGTGTTCATTCACGGTTGTTCTATATGGGATACCAAATGGCTTCACCCACCCAAGTCCAATGTGGACTTGAAAATCCTGACTTTTATTTCGGTATCTTAAAAATAATTTCTCCTGGCATCCTTTAATATTGCTCAAGATTTCAAATGTTAAGTAACCTTCATGGTATAAATGAAGTACTATGAATGTTTCTCTTGTGTGTTACACAAATTCAATATTTGAGAGCATGTTCGTGATTTGTTGAGTTAGGAGGTCATCAGACGCCTACGGAAGATTTAACCATCATAATTGAATTTTGCTGGAACTTGCTATGAACTAAGAATGGTAAAAGCGTTCTCTAAGGTAAGAAAGTTTATTCTAAATCCTCATCGTTTGGTGAACCTTTTAGGGAAACACTGGGATAAAAGAGAAAAAAACGCGTCTCTATTCATTATTCTTCTTGGGGGTATTTATTAGGTGGCGATACTTCTTCAGTTGAGTCTAGTTGAGATTTGCGAGCCAAGAATGACTTGCACTAATTAAATAACGAGAGCTACTTCAGTTTCTTCGATCCATCGTAACTAGCCACGAAAAAATAACTGTTCAGATGAAGGGCATCATTGGTCTCTCATTTGAATTTTAAATTCTGTTTCAACTTAAGTAATGGCTCCACAAAATCGCTAAAGTTTTGATGGTTTTCATGAAACATTTCTGGACTTGTTTTTTTTTGATTAGTTATAAATAAATTATTTTTTCGTTCTTACAAAGCTAATAGGGGCCAGTATCTTTTGTAGGGGGCCGAGAACTTTCTCTTAGGAAATGAGTGATAAAATCGCCTAAAACGGGATGCTTGCAGAACTAAACCAAATTATTCCTCTGCACTAGAAAAAATACTCATCACTCATACCTCAGAATAGTTAATAAATAAGGATTTCGGCAGATATGAATCATTTTTTCCGATTTCTTATAAAAAACATGTGGAACGCTCACTAACGAAAAACCATGAGTTTATTTGTTGTAAAGAATTAATTATTCTTATACGAGGTTAGTTTAAAATGTTCTTGGAATCAACAACATATGTCTACGCTAGTGCAACGAGTTTCCTGCGTAGTAACGGGTTTATTCTTTTTGAGTTAACGCGTAACGTGTCAGTGCTCTGGGAAGAGATCTCTGGTGAGGACCCTTCTCTGTTGTTTTACCCGTGTAGTGATTTGTGAAGATGGAAAAAATTGAGATTCGAGCAGCGGTTAAAGGCTACGTGAAGGAAGGTATTGAAGCAAATAAAATCCATTCCGAATTTCCGATCACTCTGGGGGACTCTGCCCCTTTATATTCAACTGTTGCCAAGTGTACAAAACGAGTTTTAGTTTGGTCGGAAAAGCTTAGATGATGATCCGTGCAGTGGTCGGGAAAAATGTGTCACAACCACAGAAATTATTGCGAAAGTGCGTAAAATTGCTGTTGCAAAAACACTGAAAGTACGATTGAAACTGTCGTGATGCCATCTGAACGGGCAAATCACATTTTAACAGTGGAATTGGATATGAAAAAATGATCTGCTAGATGGATACCGCGACTCTTGACAAGATCACAAACGCATTGTTAACGGAAATTTCTGAAAAAAGTCTGACCAGTTTTAAGAGCAACCAACAATTTTGTACAACCTTTGTTTTGAACAACCATCTGGTGTGTGACCACAGATAAAACTTGGGTACACTACTGTACCCCAGAGACAAAACAGCGCTCAAGGCAATGGATACATGTTGATTCACCACCACCAAAAAAAAAAGGAAAGGTAATACGGTTGGCCGGAACGGTGATGGATTCCATTTTCTTGGATACCAAAGGGATTCTGCTGATTTATTATCTTCCCACTTGATAATACTACGCTGACCTCATGGACCAACTACAGCAAAAGATACACCAAGAGTAGGTTCGACAAGGAAGAAAATCATATTTCATCAAGACAACGTACCTCTACTCACAAGT
Source organism: Hetaerina titia (assembly GCA_037158775.1). Classification (NCBI taxonomy): domain Eukaryota; kingdom Metazoa; phylum Arthropoda; class Insecta; order Odonata; family Calopterygidae; genus Hetaerina; species Hetaerina titia. The sequence continues at coordinate 78,355,121 of CM073777.1, read as the reverse complement.
ATCGTTGCCGTGGTAAACATACGTGAACTAAGATACATATTGTTGCCACAACTGCCGTATTCGCCTGATTTGGCTTCATTAAATTTCCACCTCTTCCACAAGCTCTCAAAATATTCCTCGGTGGGCAGAGATTCTCTTCAAACAAAGAATTAACAGCCGAAGTAGATGAGTATTTTGCATGTCTGAATAAATATCATTTTAGAAATTATATGAAGACATTGGAACATGGCTGGACCAGGGGCATAATTGCTCAGGGAGACTACATTGAAACATAAAAGTTTTAGAAATAAACGAATCACCTCAATTTTACTGAGGTAAGTCGTTTTATTTATATTTCATTCAGAGAACTCTTGAAATTACCGTCATATGAGGAAGGAACCATAATGACTACGAATATGAATATGAATGAACAATGATTGTGTAAATGGTAAATCAGTTTTCTTACATGAAGGAAACAAAGTACGAGTACAATAGAATGAAAAGCAAAGAATCCACCCTGAATCCATTGTTAATACTGAATAAGATGTAGGTGCTTGATACAGTGTAATAATAACGTTTATACACGAGTAGAGCGATAATTAATACATGCTTGTACTTTGCGTGTAGTATGTTTTCGTGTTTCCCACTGTGAAGATAGAGTATAATATTTTTTATACAATAATTATTAATTGGATGATAGTCGACTAAAAGGGCTTATTAAAGCTTAAATTAGTTTATTTTCGAAGAATTTGGCAAGATTCTTGTCTTAAAATTCCTTTTTTACTGTTTTCTTTTACTTACAAATGGTTAAGTTTGAACCATAGTAGAGGGGGGATGGATAATGATCCTTTTTCATTAAGCATTTGACTTACTTATAAATTGTATACTTTTCGAAAACTTAGGATTGTGATAAAAAACGTTCTGTAAATAATAATGCTCGTGCCATTAGTTATCTCCTGCAACTCAATATTCCCAATGAAATGATTAGCTCTCTAGCACCGTAAAAGACACGCATGCATTGTTAAACATTCTATTTTTACAAGATACAAAAAGGCAGTGCTCCATTCCTCTTTAAGAATTATATTAGTTGATGTTTTGTTGATTGATTGGTGATTGACTATTATTGAAACTAGCAAAACCAGGAAGAAAATATATTTTTGAGTTCTCTGATAACTACGGTTTTGATTATCTTTCATATACTAACTTTTGGGATCGGTTTTGGATGTAAATTGACTCTAAAACGGTACAAGGATTCATTTATTTGCCTCAACTAACAAAAAATACAACCCAACATACTGGTCTACAACGAGCCCCTCTTTATCTTCGAATTCCTTATTCCTCCCTTCATTTCATCCTACATCCCTATCCTATTCCTTTCCTTCCTCTCTTGCCTAACGTTCTCCCCTCTACCACACTCTTCAGTATCCCATTTGCTAATCAAAACTCTCTAAATTCCACTTTTCAATCAATCAATTTCAATTCTTTCTCCTCATTATTACCAGCACCTCCTCGTTTGTTTCCCTTTCTGTGCATTTCATTTTCTCCATCCTTCCCTTAGGTTTACATTTCAAAAGCTTCCACGTTATGCCCAAGATCCTGTTTCAATGACCACGTCTCCGCGCCTTACAAAACCACGCTCCGTATCCAAGTTTAAACGAGCGTTTTCCCAATATCCTGGCACAACATCGTAGTCAATTCCCAAAGTATTTAGTGTGGGTGATCCAATGTGAATGAAAATATTAATAAATAAAATGAATGAAATTTTTAAAATTTCATCAAATCAAATTCATGAAAAATAGAATAAGAAATGACTTTATTCTGTCCATCCTTCATTCCCGCATATTCTTTGCTAACTTTTAGTTGTTTTCCGAGCGGTCTTCTTTCATTTCAGATAAATTCATTTTTAGTTTTACTTCCAAGGGTGAAGTTTGTTTTCTCAGCATCAAGGCTCTAATAGGATCAATTCTTTATATTATTTGCTTCACGACGTCAAAAAATTAATGCGCTCTAATGATTTTGGATTTTCAAAAGGCCCTTATTTTATTCTCCCATTTTCATTAAAAGTGTTGTTTCGTCACAGAAAACAAAGGGAGCCCTATTACTCATTTAACAGTAGAATGCCACATTTCAACAAGCTTAATTTTTCCTCAGAAATGCTGGAAAGGGTAGAAGCAAAGATTTCAATTAATTTTTTCAGTGAACTTTTAAAAAGTGGAGGTTTTAAATCCGTAGTCTTTTCTTTGCATTGAGGTAAGCAAATAGAGCGAAATCACAACAGTCCAGTGCTGTTCAAACTGTTAGAGGTCTTTTTACTGAATTGAAAACTTCTCGTAAATGTTCGGGTAGGATTGACACAATGGATATTTGTGGGACAATGTGTCGATAGTCCTCTTCTTTTTCAGAGTTGCCTAAGGAGATATTCTGCAACTTCGTAACTTTTACTTTAGACATATTGTGAAACGAGAACTTATCTATTCAATTATATGCGTTTTGGTATATGTCCTTCCTTCCTGAACCTTTACTTCAAGGGCCAAAGGTTGATTTCTGTTATATTTGGGGGTACAACCAAGACGAAGAGAAAGCAATACGAGATGCTAAGTATAGATACCGTTGGAGATATTGATGTAATACTTACAAATATAAAACGTAAAAATTTTTCCCTTTACCGTAAATATTCTTAGCAAAATATCTTATGTCACTCGCCAATCTCAATCAAATAGTGTAACAGCGTACGCAAAAAGTATTGAAATTGAATATTGGCTAGTAGTCTAGAGATGTTACAATTAAAATTTCACTTACTTTCTTCATTTGCTTCACACAATTTGTTGTCGGAACACTACCATTTTTCAATGTGTGTGTGTCCAATAATCAAGGGAAAATTGTTTTGATGCATATGTATCTCCTCATTCCATAGAGTATACTCCATTAACATATAATGAAGCCTTTCAAAATTTTGCATTTCATCAAAATAATTGGCAGCATGTTCAAAATCCATATTTTATAAAGTCACATAAATATTTTTAGTCGGGTAATTGTCGTGATGGTAATATTTTCAAATTGATTGAGAGTTAATAATAAAACATTGCTTTAATTTTAGAATTAATGTTAACATTTTAATAAGATCTATAACGCAATTTTTAGATGAGTCGTTCCAAAGAGTTCTAAAAGCGATTCCAAACCCACCGAATTATTTTAGAATAAAGATAAATATTAGCTTAGAAAAACATTGAGAAAAATTTTACGTTTGCGACAATATCAGTCATACGTGGTCACACGTGGTCATCCAACCTAACTACTAGATGAGAAGGGAGAGTTGAGTGAAACCCGGTGTCGACATTAGCCTACCCTTGTCGAAAGGCGCCAAGTAGTCCGCAGTTTAACGTTCCATCCGACGGATGTTGTCGGAGTGCTCTCCACAAAGCACATCAAGTAGGGATCGGGATACCTCAGAAAAATATTTGTTGTCTCCAGGATTTGAATCCGGGTCCTCTCGGTGGGAAGCTTGTACGTTAGCTAACGCACTAACCCGGTCCCGCAAATCATTGTTAGGTATGGATTAATGCATCAAAACACTAGGAACAGCTCTTATAAAATGTATCAGTAATCGTTGACTATGTAATACAGTTCTTGTCAGTCTATTTTTAACTCCGGTTGCATCCATCTCTTGAATTATGCAAAGTCCGAGGAGGTAGTAGTTAGTATAATTTTATCGATACATCAATGGTGGATGCTTAATGGTGAATCACTTCCTAATACGCACCCTAGCGAGCGGTTTGCACGGCTGCAACTAGATATGCGTGGGTTGATGGATCGATTCGCGGGAATATTAAATCCAGAGTTGGCGAGTGCAATCGTCCACCGACCACGGATGGATACCATGGTGCCAGCGCATTCATTCTCCGACCGCGAAGTGGTGCAGCGAGAGAGGTGTGGCAGCACTGATCGGCGACAGTCACCTCCGTCATCATCGCCATCGCGCCACTCTGTCGTCATCGCGGTCCAAGTGAGAGGAAGCCGGCGAGTATCGAGCAGAGACCGGCGCTGCTAGAGGGCGGGCGGCGAAAGTGGGAAGCTCTTTTTGAAAGGGGGAAGGAGGGGAAATGGAGGGAGGGGGTGGGAAGAGCTCGACAATGGAGGGTTTTGGGCGAGGAGGCGGAGGGAAGGGAGATAATGGACCTGGGAGCAGAGGGGAGGGGAGTAGGGAGAGAAGGAGTGGGTGGGGTGGAGGGTCGCTTTGGTATCGACGTCGCTTTCGAGCATAAACCGTGACGTAGGCCGCTGGGGGGCGGGGAGTAAGGGGGCGAATGGAACACGGAGTGACGTCACTGGTCCGTCCAATCAAATCTTTCTTCTCTCAGGGCGTGTGGGAGGGGGGCGGTTAAACGGAGCGTAGATTCCGGGTGGGGGTGGAGGAGGGGCACGCGAGGAGACGAGGGATTTAAAAAAAATACATGCCTATGTAGTGCAAATTTTGAGGCACCCAGTTGAATGTAATTCTCCATTGTTCCCGTTGCAATTAATATCCGCGAATGTGGAATCCACTCACGTCGTTGTAACAGAGTATGGCGGAAATCCCAGCATTTCGTGACCGTAGCGTACTTCACTATGAGTAATCAGTTGTGCGTATACCATTTGCGTGATCGTGCTCTTGGGTCACCATTCATAAGCGTGAGCGGAGCGCATATTTTGGGAATTTGGATGATCAGTGAATCGCAAAAGGATTCATGTATTGATATAGGGTTGGACCGATGAATTATGCCACGCGAAGTCTCTCGGCGGATTTTTATTTACTTACTGCATTTGATGTTATACCGCAATTTTTCATGGAAGATACCACATAATCAACATTCAGAAAACTTTTTACAAGAAACCGATTAAGTATCCACCCCTCCAATTTTTCGTTGGAACTTTTGGTACATACGCCAACTTTCAATGAAATGATAATCGTTGTGTTGGCCTTGTTTTCTGACCGGATGTAATTCAAAATATTTAAAATAATGGTCAGCATGAGACAATTTTTTTACCAGATACTAATTAAAAATTTTTTTTTGGAATATCAAAACCTTATCAGTGTACAATATTCGATGGCTTGGCAATTTAAGGTACGTAGCAATCATGAACAACTGAACCTGAGGCCCGGAATTGACTCCAAGTGAAACCTCTGGGAACGTCAAATTCATTGTCAGCAATATTATTATATAGAGAGCTAGTGGGTCGTCAAAATCGTATTATGAGGAGAATTCCAGATCATTGGAGAAAACAAGGACAGGTAGTTAATATGTTTTTTTGGCCAGTATGAAGTCACATAGGGAATTTCAATGACGGAAGATTTATATAATACAGACCAGGCAAGAGAAATTCTCGTGATATTCAGTAAGTAAATAAGAGTAGCATTGGGTCGTCCAAAAACTACCTTCAATGATTAGATTACCGATGACAATAATGATAACATCCACCACGGCGGCTGATGGCAGGGGGTGTTAGACCGCCAATCATTAGAATAATTAGATTTACTGACTTTGCGATATGATTTCCGATGAGCTGAAATTATCATTTGCTCTTTCAACATCTGTTATCACGAATTGTAAATGTTGAAAAAAAGAATCATTTGCATCGATCTTGCCTACCCGTGAGAGGCAAATTTCCTAATCTCGACTGATTTGAATATACTTAAGAGTTACCATCATTCACGTGTTCATCGTTTTCAAAGTGGATCCCGATCCAACGCTATTCGGAAATAATGTGACGATTTCTGTTCTTCCATTGCGATTCTCCACAGCAGAACGGGCAGTCTTTCTCCCTGTATCATTTTCAGTTCTCAGAACGGTATAAACGGGAATGAACTGGCTTCCTATATTACCCTGACGTCTGATTTCCTTGGGGGCGCGGTGGTACAGTGTGTATTGCCCAGGGTAACTGTTCGCAGAGCCCCTTCGGCTCGACTTAGGGTTACGCCTCTGGAAACCGTCTGCTTCACCCAAGCTGAGTTAATATTGGGTTGCCAAAGTCCCTCGGGAAACACCAGGTGGCATAAGGAAATGGCGTGGCCTCCCTTCAGCCCTAATGCGTGAATTTCACACTCCATTTAAGGCTTATTATTCGCTGATCTCCGCATTTGATTGGTTTGAAGATTATTACTTCAATCATGATAGGTCTAAGAATTAGGTGGTATCCACCCTCGCCTATCAACAAAGTCCATGGATTGATCAATAGTTGTATTTGTTTTAATATTACCGAAATGGACGATCTTCATGAGATTGATTTAAATCTAATTCACGCTAAACATAAGAACTTAATTTGGACTTGTCATAGGCTTGTATTCCCGCATCATTTCAGACTGGCTTATATCTTACAAGTCAAACCAATTGGAAAGCGTTTATACTCTCTTACTCAGACTAACAGGAACACTCTAGTCTATTTATAAGTGCATATTTTTAAATCAGAGAGTGAATGAGGTCAAGTGTCAAGATCTTAATACCAGAGATGAATCCGCTAGATTTATTGAATGATTATCTGCGGTTTCTCGTAAACCGTCTATAACCTTGAAAATGGTGTTGTAGTCATTTATACCCTCGTAGCATTGAAGTACCAGAGTACTGGTCACACGTGAATGTAGAGCGTAGGAACTTGCCATTGCCCGTGATTGGACAACTTTAAACAGAAATAATTAAATTAACGAACGTTGGCCAACTTTCTCGTTACATCAACTTCTCAGGGAACTGTGTGTACGAATCCGTTTTTATTCAAACCATCGACTCCTTCAATACGTTGTGGGTTTCCTGTGTTCCTTAAGTTCGTGAATTCGTCATGGATAAATTGACACCACACGCAACGCCATTCGTAATTTGAAAATTTAACCCCTGCGCTGGATTAGCTGAATTGAATAGGAGAGGGGAGGGAGGTGGTAGGTGTGGGACGAACGTGATCCCAGGAGGGACCTCACGTTTGTTTTATCGGGGCATGCACGCCCTTAAGCTCACGCCAAAGAAGAGGGGGGTCGTTTTATTTCGGTCGTGTTCCGATCGGAAGGGATGGTGTGCTAGGGGGAGGGGAAGGAGGATTATGGAGGGAGAGGTGGATGGAGGAGAGGAAACAGCTGATTTGGACGTAAGAAGATGTTGGCGCGACCGCCGACGGACGCTACTGCGCATGCTCCATATCGACGGGGAGAGATAAAACCAGGGCGGGAGGCGAAAAAAAAAGTTGCGCGGTGGATTGTGGGAAACGGGGTCTGGATTCTTGTGAATCGAAAAATACGTTGGAGGGGGCGGGGGTAGTGGTGAGGTAGGGGGAGTGTTGGTGGGGGCTTGGGCGGCGAGTCGACTTTTATCCCCCCCTCCTTTCGCAATACTTGCGATACGTCGGTATAATAGAGTAAAACGGTGTTAAGTAACAGGGGATGGCTCTTTAACGAATTCACTTCGGAAAGTCGCTTTTGGTCCTTCTTATCACATTCACATTCGCCTTTGAGACTTCATTACGTATCGAACATGCACGTTTCCCATTTAAAGACCATCCTATGAGTGTTCGAAGACTTAAGAGTGGGATTGTAAATGTTAAGCTGTGTAGAGATCATTTATTTCTTTTTTCCTATGACTCCGAATTTGAGTTAATTAACATTTTATTTATCTCTTAATGAACCACTATATTAAAAATGTTGATTATACCTTCTTAATGTTCAAACCGTCCTATTTACGTGTAAACTCCATTCATCTCCCATGCTTAGGCAATCTGGAGTTCGATTCGATTTATTAGTCAGCTTCTGGCTTTAGAGTCATTTGGTGTCACAGTCGGTAAATTGTATCTTTTAAGTTATCGATCCTATGATAGGCATTAAAACGTTGTTGTTCAACGTACACCTTGAAACTTTTGCTCGGATATACCACGGAGTTACGAATGGCCATATCTTCTGGAGTGGATCCACGTATTGATTCATTTCTATATGCGTATATATAAATATTCAAGCATCATAGGAAAAGATTAATCTAATAGTTTCCAAACCTTTAGTCTTTTCATCTGGCACAAAGCAACACCCGAAATCGGATATCGATAGATGGTATCCTAAATAAAGGAGGTGTCGTTGCTTAAGCTATCTAGTTAATTGCTGAACGATAACGTAGGCGGGGTCATTGAGTACTCATTGAATAATCCTGTGTTCAATTTTACAATATTACTATTGTCTCGGTAAAATTATTTGATCAGCAATACTGTAGAATAAAATCTGACGTGAAAAATGCAACTGAAGATTCTCGGTATTTCAATTGAAGCAGAGTGAGTGGAGGTTGTACTTTTTCCTTCGTAAGGCTATCGATTAACCATGGCAAATTTCAGGCTACAACTATTAAAAAATAAACGTGTAAGTAAATGTACGTTGCCCTGAAAGTTCATTTTTAGCACTTCTTTAGCAACCTATTTCACAATTACTAAGTATAGAAAAAAGATGAGGTTCGGCGTAGTGCTCTACTCGATAATTATGGACCTCTCCATCCAATTAAAGAGTCCCATACTGGCTGGTACCCACAAGTGGCATTTGGAAAACGAGCGTTGGGGACGAGAAACAACTGACAAGCGAGGTCACGGATTTCGAAACGATTCAATGATGTTCACGGGGAAATCCAAACGGAAGGAAACACCCGTTGTCATGGATAAACCCCAATTAGCTAAGAAACTCGGAGCCAAAAGAATTACGAGAACCTAGAGGGAGATTTCGGGCAGTTGAAGTGAAGATTCAAGATTACCCAAACTGTCACATTATCCCTGAGCTCATCACGTAAGGCAACACAATATTTATCTTAAGTAATAAGATGTAGTGTTCTTGGGTAATGCGCTCTTTTGCAAAGTAACGCCTATTAACATTTGACAGTATCCAATGTTGGCATTGGCTTGAGCTCATATGATGTGACATACAAGATTGTCAATATGTGTATATACAATATCGGCACTTTGTATATATTTAGATATGTTATCTAAATTTTTATTTTATTAAATTTTTGCAAACATATTAATATTAGTTTATAATTAACCAAGGATTACAGTATTATGATAAC
>CM073777.1:78323948-78341448 GCA_037158775.1 Hetaerina titia | reverse complement strand
TGATTTTGTTTATCATAAATGTTAATTTGAGCGTGTTTTTTACAGCGCGGTTTTTACGCGGAATCATGGTCATTAAAAAAAAACGTAGGTGTAGATGGGAGGCTTTTAAACCATAGGCGTGAAGACGAATGGGAAAAATTAAGTTGACCGAAAGGGAAACAAACAAGGAAGTGGTAGGTAAGATGGGGGAGGAGAGGATATTGTTGGGAAAAATCCAAAGGAAGCAGAAAAAATGGATGTAGTGAGTTTTGATTGGCAATGGGATGTTGAAGACTGTGATAAAGGGCAGAATGTTAGGCAACCGTGGAAGGGGCAGGAATAGGATAGGGATGTTGGACAAAATGAGGGATGGAAGAAAGCATGCGAAATTAAAAAACAGATTTATTGCAATTTGGATGTGATGCTATATAATATTATAAGAGGCAAAAAAATGAATTTTTGTGCCTTTTTATAATCTATTCCCATGGAAAATTTCCTTAAACAATAAAATATAAATATTAATATTTTAAATCAATGTACTCACAATTGCTCATCGAATATTCTCCATAGTTTTTCCTTTCAGATTCAAGGTCTCTAATAAACTATTAAAGAAGTCGGCTAAATTGACCGTAGCTTTCTTTCGTAAAGATTTCCACGGCGCATTCTCATTCACGCCCTCCCGAGTCTACTTTCATTTGCCTCTGGTCTTGTCATTTTACGTCTTTTCTTCTTATACCAAGCCATCAAAATCCCATCTTTTCTAATCTTCGTTTATCTCTTGCCCTTATCATCCGCTTCTTCCAACCGCGCAAAACTCCTCAGTAATGATTGTACAAGAAAGCTCCCTGAAGGGTAGTCGGTTTATTTTCCACTGGAACTGCTAAGCGGGGCCACAGTCCATCGGGGAGGGAATTAGTTGATGTATTGTCCGCGTTTCATTGAAAGGGGCGTGGGAAAGCTCATAGGTTTTTGACGGCGATGACCGAAATATGGGTCTCCGGACTGTAATGGCGAGATGATTACAAGGCGGCGTATACCTATGGGCGTGGTGGCATGGAATTTTCACCGTAAAGGCGGAGATTAACCCCTTTCATTCCCATCCTTCAGCCCATGCCTTTCCCGTCCCCTCCCCCGGGAGTTTCGGCTTCCCCCGCGCGGATAATGGGTCAAGCATTTTACTCGACCGCTCGAGTTAAATTGATTGCTCCTTCTTGCAGCAATTCAGGCGATTTGTTCTCTCTTCCCTCTCCTTTTTGTGGGCAGGGACCGTGGGGGAGGGATTGGGGGGGGGTCGTTGGGGATAATTACTGTATTTCAAACGTTTACAGATCATTTGCCACCATTTGTCTCTCGTCTACAAGAGCATCAGCGAAACACAGCGAAGCTAAATACGACTCCTTCAATTAATTACCGAAAGCCAACGATTCCGTTTCAGTGACACCGCCGGAAAATTGCACGGACGCCGCAATGATATCTCCTCCCGGGTTATATGACATCTCTCCAAGATTCAACCTCTCCTTCTCGCACCCTTCGATGAGGATTGGCGGATTGCGTCGTCGATTTCGTGTCTTGAGGGATAAAAATTTCATTCGAAAGAGGCTGAAGGTCATTAGGTTCCTATCCATTTGTAAATTATTAGAAGGAAATAGAAGTTCGTCGCCATATTCCTGTAGAATTGTGTAGTCTAGCGAGTAGGGCATGCGTCTATTCATGAGCTCTTATGGGGCAGTATTTTGGGCAGCACCATATAAATCCACGACGCATATTTTATTTTTTTGTGATAGATATTCCTGAGGCATAATAGGCGCTATAGGATTAAGATAGAACTTTCTACGGTGTGTGAAAATAGCACCAAGAGAAAATCCATTTCAATCATATTGACCTCGGTGGTTTACCCTATCGAATCCAACTTCGGATTAAGATTTAAGATTTACTTATCCTTCAAGAAAAGCTGTTTAATATTAAAAAAGAATGAGGCAAATGGTAAAGAATATTCAGTACATTTTTATAATTACGGGCAAATTCTTTTAGTGTAATAAATACTTTCGGTTCTATTTATATATGTTTTTGAGGGCGTAAGGAGACTACAGCTCTCGTTCATGCAACTGTAAATATATATAAATATATTTTTATATAATATATGTATATATATATAGCATTTATATGATTATAGTTTTCTCTTTAATTTATATTTTTTCATTTTAATTCATGGTCGTAAATTTCTCATTACGTATGAGAGGCGTCGCTAATAGTTTTCGCGATTCATAGTTTTTTCATCGACACCCAAAAACAATTTATTCAGAGGAGTTTTTTCCTGTAAAAATAGTGTGAGCTATAAGATAGTGATTCCTTGCTTAAAATATGGGACCTTTTGGATTGGATTTGCGACTCGTATTTATTGATGACTTTCGAAACACACAATTACATCACAGTCTACTTAAAAATATTGAACCTCAAATTATTTAACACTGCAATAATTAGTTTAACTTTTTGAAAGATAAAAATTCACTCGATATAACTTTTTATGAATTCTTCCTCCTTCATTACGTTCTGCTATTAGTATACTATTTTTGTAAATTTTAATTTTAAAGTGCAGTTGTTAGTTTCAATAATTGTAGATGTTCGTTATTGTATGAAACCAAAGGTCTCCCATGACAAAAAATGAAAGAAATACATACATGACAATTATAATGATAGTAATGATATAAGAGGAGGAATGTCCAAAAATAGACATCGCTGTTTTTTTTATGATTTAAGTAGACGTGAAAGAATAAGATGGAGTAATGAGAAAACGTAACGAGAAATGAACTAAGTGTCCAGTATGGCAGAAACGAAGGAATAACATTTAATTTTTGAAAGCAAAAAAGTATGACACGGAGTTGAAACAAAGAGCAGAAGGAATAATTAAGGTAGGACCAAAGGGTATTTGTTTGAACCTAAGCATGAGCTGTAGTAGACTACGTCGCAGCGTGAAATTTTGCATTTTTTGTGTAATATAGGTAATCTAACCGATAATCTACCTTCCATTAATGATATACCGTCCTACTTAAGGACTACCTTCCCCTCGCTAAGTACCCGTCAGAGGTTTTAGCAGAGTGTGGGTGGCATTTGCTTGACTTTGTCGACAGAGGAAGAAAATATTCCCCCCCAGCTTCGCGCTCCTCAATTGCAAACATTCCCACAAAGTGTAGCTGTCCTTACGAGATCTAGTTCCCTAATCTTGCATTATTCCGGAGGTTCCCAAAACTTAGTGTGCCGGCGACCCACTTAGTACGGCTTTGCCTTTGAAGAACTCTTGGAAGTCAAACTCTTGGATCGGAAGGCACGATTAAGTCTCCCGGATTCAAAAATATGCGATTGAAGTAAAAACACAGCCCTTATCCTACATTCTGGCATCCAAACACTCTTTAGCGAAGGCTAAATCTCTCTGTCGTGCTCTTGCCCGTGGTGAGAAAAAAAATATGCATGCCTTTGGGTATGTCTTCTAAGGGACCTTGACCGAGCTTCCGTCATTTGCTGGTCCAGCCGGGACTCAATGGAGGACGAGAGGTATCTCGGACGGTCCGCTTAGAATCACCGTCTCCTTTTAAATAAAATGCCTTCGGTTCGAATTCCACCTCAGACATTGGAATCATAAATCCATATATCATATTATCGTTAAGAGATTCGTGGATTTTGATTTATATTGCAAGGAGGATTTAAATAATCGGTTAGAGGAAATGGAAACCCAAATGGAATTGAAAATGGTAATTGGCACTGATTTTAATAGATAGTGATTTATAATAAAGGGGTTATTCCCTTGAAATGAATATAAGATTGTACCCAGAGTATGTCAATTAATGTGTAAGAATAATGTTGATTTGTATTTGGCATATGTATGTCCTCACTGTATGTATTACTTTGAAAAATGATTTTAAGTTTTCCCATACATTATGTTTACTTGACGAAACATTGTTCCGCATCCCATCAGCCATCAATAAGGGTTCCTATCTTCTAGCCCTTCTATGGTAGTATCTTTCTAGGTCATAAAGACATCAAAAGTACTTCGTCATGTATTTCATACTTTACTTAATTCTAAGGTAATGTAGTCTTACTTATATATTTATGTGCCAGGGTATATTGGTTAGAGTAATTCATTTTATCTTTCTTACTTTCAGGTAATTACCAGTCTCAGTTTTGGAAGCCAAGAGTTCCTTGTTTCTTCAGTATTCTACTGTGAGTGTTACCATTTCCATGATGAATTTTCTAATGTATTGAGATATATATATATATATATATATATATAATATAAATATATTTTTATTATAAATATATATATATATATAAAGTTAGGACATACATTTTTCAGTTTCAGGTGGTAAGATGTTTTCACAAAAGCTAATTTAATTGAATATTATTATTTTACTACTCTGGCCGTTTAATGTGATAATATAGTATTCACTATGAGTTGTTAGCTATTAATTCTTAATTCAGTACTAGTCTCGCATGAAGATAGATTTTCACCTCGCAATTTTAGCAACTATCATCCTACATCTGTGAAAGTTGACTGTTCATTTTTATTGGGTTTTTATATATTATAATAGAAAGGCAAATAGCATTAACGTAAGCCGTTAATAAAGTGTTTGGGAGATTAACTGGTGTAATAATTCAAGAGAAGTAGGTTAGAAATAATCGATAAAGCTCTGTGCTCTTTTTTATGCAGGGAATGCAATACAGGAAATAAAATGACTTTTAATTGATTTTTTCGATAGTGAAATAAAATATTGATCAGTACTTATCGAGATTATAATATTCAATGAGTACTGATTTGGTGTACTCCCAGGTTTATATTGATTTTTGGGCACTGATTTTATTTTTAAGCAAAAGAACCGCTATTTGCAGCATCAATCTAGTCAAAATTATTCAAGATACAAAATTGGCGCAGGCTGATAATTAGGCTTTGCAGGAAACACCACCAAATGGATACAAACTCAGAGTTCACTGTTTTCTCTGGGAATTATGTATAGCAGATTTGCATAAGAATATCCTTCGGGCGGTGGGGGATGCAGAATGGTATAGACTGGGGTGAAAGGATACCATGACTCTTATCTCAGCCGCAGGAAAACTGCTGAAGGATTTTTTTTTCTCCGGAATGTTTTCCATTTGATTAAACTATTCAGCCGTTTCCCTGTACAGAAAATTGAAGGAATTTACGACTTAATTAGCATAATATTTACTTCGATTTGTAGATATCTATAAAATTTTCATTGAAAGATTGTTAAATTATTGGTAAAAGTGAGGAAGTAATTTGGATACAGTTTCATAGCTTTATTATGATAAATGTTATTGTAAAAATTGATACCATAATAATTATTTGCAAAAAACCTATCCTTACCAACGAGACTGGCGTATTGCAGTACAAAATTTGATTCTTTTTTAAATGATTGCACTGATTAATCCTCATTATCGGAATTATGCTAAAATAAGAGTATTATATATGCAATTATTCATTACGCTTATTTAGTATGCCTTCATTCACCGTATTTGATAGTCCATTTACCGATGGAATTGGAACGTGACACATATGAGTCATGTTACGAAATCCTCTCTCACATTGACTGGAATCCTGATTTTAGTTGGCGACCATCTTAATCGAGATTTTACTGATACGTGTCCTCAGAGTAAGGCAATTTGGAATTTATTTTAGATTTAATTCCCCATTATTCTAAACATTCTATGTTTAAACCAGCGCAAAAATATGCTGCACGAGAACGGCTTGAATATGTCATCTATCGTGGGTGGACGTCAACCTCCGTAATATGTCGGCATACACTCCTTCCTGGTCAATAAGTACTGTCCACTGTCCTACTGTCTATCGCGTGACAGGTATTGTATTTCTGTATTTCTAGTCTCCAAATTCAATTTTCTGGATACTTGCTATTTACCCCGCAAATTCTATCATTCTTCTCTCGGCTGCTCTTCAGAAATCTACATCTACATATTAACCTGCAAGCAGCCATAATGGAATGTGGTATTCCACATGAGGACAAAAACTCTACTTTTAATTATTTTTTGATGATAAATTGCTTCTTGGAAGTTAAAATTATCTTTATTTATGCTCCATACCGTTTTAGTCTAGAATTATGAAAGAGGGGGAATTGATTCCTTTATAGCGATTGATTTGGCAGTTAATTTTCCTCTTTTAAATTTGTCACCGTGATCTTTTTAGTGTCCTAGAAGCTTATGTGGTATGGAATCACCCAATGCCAGCACTTAACAGTATGTATGAGCATGACACTTTGAACTTTTCAATTGGCTTACTAGGTACACTATCGATATGAAGGTAAATTTAAATTCGCACTTCATTGATATTCGACCGCCAAAGTCACTAAACCACCTCTTTTCACAGTATGCTTGGATTTGGAACTTAACGGAATGAGCGGAGAAGGACGAGGATCTTCTCCAATCTCGGGACAAAAGGTCACTGCCGATTTCGTGAAAGTATGGGCATAGATCATACATATGGCTACGAGTAAAAGATAATTGATACTCCAAGCAAATCCTTTAACTCTCCCAATGTCTTAGCACATATGATAGTTTCAAACAGTACTTAAACGTCTTTATATGCGAAAAATTAACCCTTGCTCCTTACTCTGAAATTTAATTGATTGAGCACTGTAAATAGTAAAATAAAACTGCCTAAGAATGGCGTAAAAATCAACAAATCACAATCAAATCGAAGTAATATGAATAAAATTGACCATTCTATTTAAATAATGGACTTCAATTTCATTTAGAAATTCTCTTTATTTTTTGCACTTTCCTCTGATACCACTAGGTGGGCAGTAATTCAAGTCACAACTACTATGAATTACACACAGCTATTATGAACTATGAATTCACTTGAAATATGTACATGAATGTTCCATTGCCAAAATAATTGCATCGCGGAGCAATAACCTTTTTCAAAAGTGAAGATTTTACGTTCAGCCTTCTTTCCTTTACTCTTTTCCTTCTTTAATCGACGATATTAGAGCAAGATCTCTTTCTTACAGCCTTTGCTCCATCCGGTTCATAATGCCTCAGCTCACGCATGGAGATTATGAGCATGTGTTTTTTGCGTAGAAAGACATTTATTAATATTTATTTTCTAAGCGGCAGAGGGAAATAGACACATTCTCATTTCCTGTGTTTAATAAAATTGTTTGCCCACAGTATAATGGAGAAATAATTGACTATGTAAATATCTGTAATGGTACCATGAGTCAACAGACCAATATTTGGTTATATGAGAGTGATTGGTGATGATTACCATAGAAAAATTTGATTAAATAATTCGTGCTCACCTTAAGTTTCATCAACTACAGTAGAATTAGGCTCTGCTTTTCCAAAATATTTATGCATGTTCTTTGCGTAGTGTATGGTTTTAACAATTTTATAAGGACGTAATAAAAAAATGAGGTAAAATATCTTCACTTCTGATAGTATGCTTTGCGGAATCAACTTGATCAGCTTTTACGACCAGGATTGAGTTATATTTTATAAGTTTATCTTTTATGCATTCCACTCCATTACTTATGTGCATATATTTGTGTTGGCAGTATTTTATTTCTATATTTTCCGTCACTGTACCCATTTTCCCTTAAATCAAGATATCACTTTTCTTCTTTTTTTCTGTAGGAAAGTATTTGAGCTAGGTCATTTCTTTTATATCACTTCAATATATCTTTGGTTATATCGATTCATTTGCTTTTGCTTGCTTGTTTATAGGAGTACATTTCGGGTGTTTGTCTGAAGTTAAATGAATGGGGAAAACAACCAAATTTAAATAATAGATTTTCCTCCACAAGTGTGAAAATCGGTCCGGCTTTATAAATTATGTTATCATTTAGGGTTTAATTTGTGTAATTAAATTCTTGATTGATTTTTCCTCACTCTTAAATTCTTATTAAATAATTGATCTTAATTTTTAAGATAGGTATACACAACTATACCAACGTATTTGTATGAGTAAACACTCTTAAGGAAAAGTTCAAAATTTTAGATTCATCCAAAAAATTAAAAACATTTGCCCCTCTCTTTCTCCTTCCTTGAATTTTCGCTGCCGGCTCCTCATATTTTGGCAGCTATGGTCTGAATTCTTTACGGAATAACGGAGTGCATGCTTTGTGACAGCAAGTTTTTACGCATGTCCTTTTTCACTATTATTCTAACATTGGATAAATAATCGCTGAAGGGATTTCTTATTTTAAAATTATTTTCTTCTTATGTGGTAGTTTTTAATCATTATTTATTGCACAGAATGTTTCTGGCGATTAATTCTGTAACGTAGGTTACCCTTTCTGTAGGATATCTCTCTCATTAAATTGCTATAAATTTTAAATACAATTATGAAGTCAATCGGAGTCAGGATATAGGCGCTGATCTGAGACGTCACACTAATCTAAGCACCCCGTGCTCTTCTTGTTTTGCTAACCCTGAAAAAAATGTCAAGCCATGAACCCATTGTGTAAAATCGGTATAGATAGACACTCGTGTTTTTGTTATGAATCGGTTCTAATATTATATTCTACTCATTATATTATCTATTTCTCTAGCTTAAGTGTAAGGGAACAATACATTTTGGACGACCGCCATGTTAAAAAAAACACGTTGAAATGAAACTGTGTGTTCTAAGCTAAATTTGGCAATTCCTATGTAGAAGCCCTCGCAATGTTGGTAAAAGTTGAAAATTTCAGAAACCATAGAAGTTTGACCTATAATCAATACTCCTCCGATAGGTATGACTTCTTAGAAAGCCACTTGCACGCATAAGTTGAGGATTGGATTACAATCCATTGTACGTAATTTCATCTGCTTAATTAAATTCTATGCCATAGTTTATTCATTTTCCGTATATTATGTGTGTGTATTAAAATTTATATTTGAATGGGTGTGCGTTCAATCATCTTCGTCACTTGAGATGTAATCACTTTCTACAAAGTAATCTCTCCAAAGACGTTAAAGTATAGTGGTATCTACAGGTACATGCAAAAACGTGCCGTACTAAACTTCTGCATGAAAGTTCGTGACAGTGATGTTGAACCTGTTATGGACTGACGTAAAACGAATGGGGAATCGGTTATTTGCGTTGGATGTCCTCAATTCGTCATTCCCATTCGTGAGTCATTCCATCGGCCTACGATGTATCACCACTCTAATTCCTTGCAATTAGCGTCCGAAATTTACGAGTGGAAATAAAGTGAAAGGGAAGGCTTTTTACGCACAAATTAGGCATCAAGTACTTTATTGACTAGATCAGTGTTAAGAGATTTTTATCCTTTCACTGATTCGACCTTTCGTTTAATTTTACAAGTCCTTAACTCACCCGTTTATTTCATTTAAATACTCAAGAAGCGTTCATTTATTGTGATACCAAATATTTGATAACCCCATGATATGCTATAAAAATATTTTACTTTGAAGGTTATTCCCTTACATGAAAGTTACTACTTCTTTATCCACCGTATCTCTTCTTAGAAAATAACTCTGGGCTAAATGTACAAAGTTTTAATGTGGAAATAATTTATACTGCTGTTAGTTCCTTTATTTTAAACGGAATTTTTACTTTTTTCCATTTTTCAACTATTTATTATAATATAGGTCACTGATATGTTTTGGACGATAATGCGTAACCGGCCCGAAGATGCTATTATATAAAGGCTATAATTCATGTTATTATTGTACTTCTTAATATTTTCTGCCTGTTAGGGAAGTTTTAGGATGCACACACACATTTGCCACTGCTACGCTCCCCTTACAAGAAGTAACTAAAAACCCTTTCACCTTAATACACCCTTCTTCAATTGCTCAACATCTTTTCATTTCGTTCAATGTTCCTATTTTCGTCCTTCTCCGAGCTCGTTTGCCTATCATTCGCCTCTCCATAAGACACGCCCTGCACCCACTTCTCTTACCTCGTTTAAGTTCTACCAGCTCCAAATTTCCCATTCTCCTCCAAACATACGAATGCCTCAGGTGTCTCCAATGTAGACTTTTCTTCTTTTCTGAACCACTCAGATTTGTAGTCTGGAAAAATAATGCTCCCTTATCTAAGGTTTTAATGAAGTATCTATTAGATTCTGATTCAAGAAACTTTTCTTAAAATATCTTAAAATTAATCCTTATCTTAAACCTTCTAAATAAACTTTGAAATATTCCACGGGCTCTATTTAAGGACATTCAATCGAAGGATGTTCCTTTCCTCTTACACCTTGACTTTTAGCCACATATCTTTCATCATGTTCTTACCTATTTTTAGGAAGGAATATCATAAACTATCGATTTCATGTCAATATATATTCGGTTTTATTTTAGTTTACAAAAGCGTTTTGTAACTGACGAATTCAGTAACTTTATTAAGGAATGATCTCTTTTTATACGCCTAGTCGGAATAAATATCGATGAAATGAAATGATGAACAGTTGTTTTCAAGGTATGTACTATTTTAACAGGCGAGGATAGAGGTCTTTTAATCCCACGTCTTATGGACTTCACATATCAGGGTGGTGGTGGAGGGATAGGGCAAGTTCCCATCTCTGTAACACTTTCGGTTTCCTAGGATTGTCTATTAGGTGCCTAAGTAATCGCATACATTGGAAGTGCGCGGAGTCATCAACAGGTATCGAACCTGGGATTATTGAATCTGTAGTCGAGTGCTTTATACACTATATACCTGCTCCCTCAGAACAAATACACTGAGCCAGGTTTTTGCAGATTGGGTGAAAAATACTTTAAATCCTATTGGAGACGGGAACAAAGTCATGTTGACCAATATTCGTCATTTCTACCAATGAAAATCAAGTCCATTGATCTTATGAGAAAACAGGGTTACTATCTGAGATATTGCATAAAATATTCGGTGAGCATTTGGGTTTGGGAAATAAATATTTTGAAACTTGAATAAAATACCAAGGAAAAGTTCTCCATTCATAAAAAAACACAAGTAGATGAGAGAACACCACAACTTAGTGAGTTTTTCAATCGGAGTTTGGAGTCAGTCTGCGGTGTTGCATACTCTTAGCGCTAAGTTTTAGAAATATTTAAGGATTCAGTATTTTTCCATCTCTACCTTCCATGAAATTATCTAAGCCTCATCGGTAGACCAAGCAATAATGAAAAAAATGAATATCTCGATGGTCGAAAAATAACATTTGAGGATGCGTTCACCACAAAAAGAGGATGACGTTAGTGGACGAATTAAAAATATACCCCCATTTAAACTCCTTGTTCATGCCCTGGCCCCCAAAATGCCTCTTGTCCCGCGCTTTTGAAGCAGTTTGCGGGTTTAATAAGGGGAATGTATGTTTATATCAGGGAAAATATTCGCTGAAACTAATTTGAAACCAATGAAGATAGTTTCAAAAGTTACATGATCCCATCTCTCTCGAAAGTGTATCGTTTAATAACAGGGAAGACTTTGAAGATCGATCGGAATTCACCGAGGGTATAGTCTGCCACACTGAAAAGAAACACTCTACGAATGGAACTCTAACAGTATATCTAAGCAATGCAATTCAGAGGTTTCCCTTGCCATGGAGGGAGATTTTTAAAGGCCCCTGGAAATACTTGGAGGGCTATGGAAACGAAGAGAGGTATACGAAAATCCGTGCTGCTGTATTTTGCCAGCTCCAGGTATTTTTCTTCATCTCTCACGTTTTGCAAAATATCTATATCTTCTCCTTCTTTCGCGTGCAAACAAATCTTCAGGTCCAATCTCTAATGACCTGCTACCATATGATATCTAGCCCAATTTTGTCTTTTAAGAATTCACCGTTGTGCCCTTATCTCCGTCATGTTTGGCACTTCCATTTGTTCCTTTATATCTGATCAGCTCACTTTCTACATTAACCTCTGAATCCATATCTAAAAAGCTCTCAATCTACGATTAACATCATTAGTCAAGCGTTTTTGATTTTTAGATTCTATCGTGGCTAAAAGTTATCTAAATCATCGGATAATTATAATTAAAACATCACATCTTTATTTATTCAATTTCAACTATCCACTCGTGTTTTGGAATCCATGTGCA
The DNA here is from genome assembly GCA_037158775.1 of Hetaerina titia. NCBI lineage: Eukaryota > Metazoa > Arthropoda > Insecta > Odonata > Calopterygidae > Hetaerina > Hetaerina titia. The sequence goes on along the minus strand of CM073777.1, from coordinate 78,329,420 downwards.
GTTTATGTTTGAGCCCGCATGAATAGTTTTAGAATTTTTAGCAATTAAATTAATGGATAGGTATTAAACTTAATTGTAAAAATAATTTAGATTATAGTGTACAATATTGGTACAATAGAGAAGCAAAGGCCTGAATGCTGCTTAACTATCCATATTCCATCCTGCAGTTAAAAGAATGCTTTTATTTTAATAAATGCTCGTCATATCATATTATGCCTGATACGTTAACGTAACAGTCGTACGTTACTAAAAAATAGTGCAATTTCAAGAAAAAATAACGTTTAGGCAATATTGTGGTGTTGATGCATTTTGTTTTTTAATTACATTTGTGTTCGATGGCTTGGAACGCAAACATATATTCACCATTAATTCTTGCGTTTAGTTAATCACCCGCATAACTCCCTACTCTGATTACGAGTATTCCAAGCAAGGATCTCCCACGTAGTGTTATCATAGAGTCCTCTCGACCTCAGTTAGTGCATGCAGAAAATGCGTCGTCACTGATGTTGCCTAAGAATTGGACGGAGAACAAAGGTGGGTTCCGTTCGGGAGTGTCTCGCCCACCAAGCGATGGATCCATTTGCTGAAAGGAAGGAGGAGATGAAAGCGGGACAGAGATCATAGGAGAAAAAGATCATAGAATCATAGGAGTGCTCTTCTCAGTCTATTACATGCCTCTCTCTCTCTTTCTCATCGCTTATTGGGGGAGCGGGGGTGGGGTGGGGGAGAAAATGCGCCACCCTCCCACGTAGAACACGTCAAACTAAACAAGTAGGTCGAATTGCAATTCGTGGTAGTGAATTTTTGCGAAAGATAGTGTGTGTAGAATCACGAGTCAGCCTCGTTATTCCACACACACATACACACTTTCCCTTCATAGGAGTAGTTGAGCAGTAAGTTTGGCGTGAGCTTTATGGCCTGCCAAACTCTTTTTTTAGTTAGCCTAGATTTTTCTCTGCTGACGCATTACATTCTTCGTCCAAACTGTTCACTTTTGCGTTAGTTCTTGGAGTATGTACGGTATATGAAACTTGTAGTTAACTTTGGGAAACACTTCGTGGTTTAAGTCATATTAAATCAGGATAAAATTACTCTGGCAGGATGAAAGCAAAATAAATGAGGAAATTTCACTGATTTCGTGGACACAAAACCTATGAAATTCATCCCCAAACCTAGAATAAACTAAATTAGACGGGACGAGATAGCTTACGCCATTTTAAAACTTGGCAGTTAAATCAAGAAACGTAGAGTTAACTGATCAAAATTATAATCCATCTGCTACTAATGTATTTAAAAAATAAGTTCATAGGTTAATATATTTGGTGTGTAATGCATAGAGATTATTTGGCTACAAATATATCTATTTTTTAATCGTGAATATACGTACATAGGACTTGTTTGTTTTAATATTGGATAAATATTACGATATCCCACCTACGCCAGTTGAATTTGAATGTACCTGTATAATATTTGTTTATGGCACATTTCTCTTTTGCTGGTAGTTTTTAAATATGAAACTGATAACTAGAGTCATTTAGTTTTTCAGGGAGGAAAACAATATTGCGATAAATGATAACCATGTGACTGTATGTTAATTATGCAAAAGAGAAAAATTGAGATTTTTATTCCTCGTGTGTTGGTGCTAAATGAAATACTATATAAGAGGAAACATTCACATTCGGTGATTGAGAAAGCCTAAATTCGTATAAGATTAAAGAGGCCAGAAAGGTTGTTGAAATGTTATAAAAATTAAAAATACAGTTCATTTCATTGCAAGTAAATATAAAATTACATTTAAAAAGCATTAATTTGGTTTGATAATTAATACACATTCTTAATAATATACATTTTATGCACGTTAGCATAGTGCTCACAAGGGAAAAAAAGTACCCATCCCATATCCTGGAAAGGTTTTTCCGCCAACAATCACTTTACGCATTACAAGAAACTTACATAGATAAGGAAGGATAGTTTCAGTAGAATAGAACTAGGGCAGGATTTTAAACGCGAAAATAATGCAGTATGCAGTGGTGAACTGTTTTTTTTTAGTTTGCTACTATTAGTTACTTGCACGCCAGTTAAAAGAGGAACGAAGAAAAATCAAGGAATATCACGGAATAGATAGAGGCGACGTTGGCGCGAGGGAACTTGCTCGAGAGATCGGCTTAAGATCTGAATAGTACCCTAGTCACTTGTTCCGCTGCAACCCAAGCTGTGCGATTTTCTTCTTAGTTAAGGGTGCAGAAGTTTCCGGGAAAGAGAGTTCTTTTTGGTCAATACTATGGATGTAGAACTTTCTGATAAAGCGGAGGCGACACAGGGGATGGAACTGACCCCGTTTATCACATTGGAGTCCTTGATTTTTACACACCGTCGGGCTCACGATTAAGTGAAGCCTTACCTCGACACTCCACGGGCCTTCCCGTGGAATTGTAGTAAAAATAACATAACTCACATAGGTTAATTCAATAATTTTTATTGATTCAATGATACAAGTCTAGATGGAAAAGGCATCAAAGCGAGTACACTTACCAACAACTGCTTTCAAACTGTTATGCCAACATTATAATTATTATATGGATTAAACGTGAAACTATTTTTAATATAAATGGAATTAATCTACAATAAAGTAATTTAAATGATAAATGTTTTTAAATGGTACAATTGAAATAAGTTTTAATAATACTAATTCAATAATATACTGTTATTAAATGACGCTCAAATATGGGACCAATCCTCGTTCCGCCCTTCTAGATTTCCAAGACAATCATGTTGGCCGTAACTTAGGTGAATGTAAACATCTTTCGAGATATATGATGAAATTTTCAAGAAGAAATATTTTTGGGGCGATTAATAAGTAAACCAAATATTTATTTATGCTCAATCATCAAGTTCTTCTTAGATATTTGTTATATTAACAATAAGGAAATATAAGATCAATTCATCATCTTAGGATAACTATTATGACCAACGCGATGGAAAGAGAAATTGGGTTTGGGCACTGGATTTTTAAGTATTTAAGCGAGGAAATCTAATGGCGATCGTCACAGCACTTGGGCAGAATTCGGACTTGATAACTTCACGGGAATATTCAAGAAACAGTTGAAACTTATCCCCATGGTCAAACACTTCTCTTACGTTCGTAATTTCTACGATATATTCTACAGTGCTTTTTCAGCGGGCATTGCAATTATTATTATTCTTTTTACTATGGCATAGTTGAACACCTTATATGGAGATAACCTAGCAGAGCCTTTAAGGCTGGAAAAAATGCTTTCATTTCTTTTCTGGTAATGATATTAACATGGGATATATGGTGATAATATGTATTGAAGAAAACTAGGTCGTTAAACTGAAACATCGAATGGAATTGACAAAATTACAATTTTACTTTTTGGATAAAAATTTGACAAATTCAAACCAGAAGCAATCGATTTTATTTTCTTTTGGGGTTTATATTTCGATCATTTACAAACTAGTTATGTATTATTTGAGAGTGCATTTTAATATTTTCCATAACAGCATTTGTGGGATAGGTGAAAATAGGTCATTCCTTGTGCTATAGAGAAAGAGTCTCAATCAGTCGCAACCTGGCAAAAATACTTTTTTCTTTAATTTCCATAAATACATTTTAGAAATAGATAAATTATTATGTTTACAAAGATGCATGGGTAATTAATACTCATGGCATTTCTCTTGACTCTAATTTAGTACTGAAGTTTTTATCGGATCTTTAGAGTTATCCATAAGTATTAGATAAGTGTAGGTCTAATATTTGTGAGGGCCTTTTCCTACCCTCAATTACCAAATTTCTACCACGGATCTCGCGGGTTTTAAAACCCTATTCACCTTTCCTCAATATACTATACGCTCAAAGACAATGCTCAATCCGGAAGCAAAACCATTGAAATGACTCTTCGTAAAATCGTTAATGGCAATCGTCTTCTTTTTTTAAGTACATTATCGTTACGCCTCGACCAGCTGAAAATATTTTATGACAGTAGCCATGGACAGCAAGCATCTTCTGCTCTTTCCAGAGACACACAATGTTGCAACTATAAAGCAGAAAGTAGTTCCATGGAAGTGTCGATTCGTTCCGTCCCCAACCATTCAACTACTACCCCCCACCGAGAGGTCTTGCGCCGCGATCAACTCACCCCGATCGCGCATTTTAATCTTGGAGACGCATCCCCATTATGCAAAAAAGCGTCCCTCTTTTTCGCGCCGCTATTCTCACGCTTTCAATTGGCTCGTTCCACGGGGGAGTCCCTCCCTCCCTTCGTATGGCTCGCTCATAGACCACCGCCACCACCCTCCCCTAACGCCCCCACTCGTCCAACCCTTTCCTCCCTCCCTCAACCCCACGCACCTCGGAGGTGGAATGGCGTATAGCCGTTCGGCGAGCGATCAATTCCAATTTCCCAGGCAGTCGGCATTCCGATTCGAACCCCTCGTTTTGCCCTAGTGCCTCCCTAGCTCCCCGACTTTCATCCTCGTTTTAAGGGGATCTCGCTTACGTGGGCCCCTTTCGCAAAATGAGAAGGGTGGCTTTTCTTTTGAAAAAAAAGGATGACCGCGCAAAATGGCTCCAGGAATATGATTAGGGTGGCAAGTATTTAGAAGGTGAGATATCCATCGGATATTCGAATTGTTTAATCCGCCAATTTTGCGTGATTTGGATTACGAATTAGCAGATGTCTGTTTGGTTTTTCAAATATCCGATCTTTCGCTTTGCTCGCGAACAAGCGAATGACTGAAGGAACGTATTAAAGGCAGTTAGATAGTAAACCCATCGAGAGGTCAATCTGAAAAAATATTTGTAAACATTATGATTGTTTAGTTATTGCAATCAGTGAGGAAACAACACCAAAATAGCAGCCTACTAATTAAAACATAATTAGGAAGGTGGACATTTTTTGATTCTATTTAGGTGTTACATTATCGACTTCATTTTCACCTTTTATTTATATGTTTCCTCTCGCATATTCCGTGTAACACTGAATCCGTCGATAAACGCTTATCTCATTCACAATGGAAAAATGGATTAATTTATATTTTGACCCTGGACAGGTGGAGCAAAAAGGTATTTAAAAATATCTTGCTCTCTGGAAATTTTGTTTCATTAACATCCATTGCTACGTTATAATTATTATTTTTATGTCAGGCGAGTAATGATTAAGTCGTTGCCTTTGGAAAATTGTATTGATTTCTCTTCGTCCTCCTTCATTTTTTTAAACCTTACTCTTCTATTTCACTACTATCTCTATCTGTCTATCAACAGATTACAATCTCTTAATTCTTATCAAATGAAATACCCCGATACATTTCTTAAGTTAACCTTTGGCTACTTTATCCCCTCTGTGATAACTTGTGAACTTGTAAATCTGAGTAGGTCAAAAACAAATTAATAGCATCTGCGGCTCTCTATTAATTTTCATTTAATTCCATAACTTCTATGCTGAAGTTCTGTAT